>JAAPAO010000083.1:53732-87034 GCA_013115145.1 Perkinsus chesapeaki
GCTCCTGTTAAAGCAACTGCTCCTGTTATAGCAACTGCTCCTGTTAAAGCAACTGCTCCTGTTATAGCAAGTGCTCCTGTTATAGCAAGTGCTCCTGTTATATTAGTGCTTATTATGCACTCCTGTGGTTCTTTTTGTTGATATAATTATCATTGCTATTCAGGGTGTCCGTAATATCCATCCGGCATTCAAGACAGGTCTGTTCTCGGGTTTGGGTTACGGTGCGTTCTGGTTGATGAGTAAAGGTAGAGAGCCATGGACCTTTAAGTAGAGATGATTGGGGGAAATACGGTATGAAACTGGGTGGGTGAATTAGGTGGTCTAAGGATGATGCAGCAAGAACTAAGAAGGCATCTAAATGTAGAGAGATTGAATATCCTAAAGCTGATGGTAATACTGGGTATAGGCGGGGGTGTAGACAGCTTGTTAAAAGTAGGCATTTCCTTAGTAAGGTGATCGGTGCGGTTTCTCGGAAAATCGGACGAGCGAGGTGACATAGTTTTGTATCATATATCTTCGGCAGGTAAACTAACGTTCGAGCTGCTGGACCAATTACCATTAACTGGAGTTGATCATGAGCCGGATCAGCCATCACATCTGAAGATTAAGCCGGGGATGGAGGAGGTGCCGAAAAAGGTTATAATGCGGGACGTTGGGGGACGGGAGTGCTCTTAATAGTTTTGTGTTGATGCGATGCTCGGCAATTTATGGGCAGTTAATCCTGCAGATTAACTGTTTTTCAAAGGTTTAATAATTTCGTTGACGGTCGCTGGGCTCTATGCTTGACTTTCAGACATATGTGTAATTCTGGGAAGTAAAAGGGGAAATCCTTTAATCCCCTTTAAGAGAGGGTTTTGTTACTGGGATGGGAAGTGTGCAATCGACAACATAGGACATTCGTTATAGTTATGAAGAAAGGTTGTTGTGGAGGAGGTGGAGGAGGCTTTTCCGATGATAAGATGGTCTGGTGGTATTGTGTTTCTGCGCCATAAACGTGAATCTACAAGTAAATTTACGGAATTTGGTATAAAATGTTTCTCCAACGAGGACGATCGATGATAATAATATATTTTAACGTCCTTTGATCGATGCTGGCTGCGGAGTTTCGGCAGGAATCACCCCTACTGTTTTTTTGGGCAGGTGTCGTTCGGCGAGTACGATGGCCCAGAGCAGCGATTCTGCCCGGCTAAAGTTTACGAATACGACGATAAGGGAAATCTGACGATTCACGCTCAAAATTGCATACACTGCAAAACATGCAGTATTAAGACACCGGGGCACTTTATCGATTGGACGGTCCCCGAGGGGGGAGGAGGACCGCAGTATGGCAGTATGTAAGAAGCGCACGCCCTGGTGATCGATTATAGTTTGGCGGCCTCGGAAAGAGGCATACCTGCTGAATTTGTTCTTAAAAATGGCATATGCCGGGATAGAACCGGGTTATGCCTTGGTTAGAGTTTGTACTTGGTTTATTTGTTGGCCAATCGAGTGTTTATGGTTTCGTTGAGCAATTGTTTTGATGAGTTGGAAGTGTTTATAGGGGAGGGGTCCTGAGGAGGGGGACAGGAATTGTGTGGGAAGGCAATGAGGGATTCTGCGAAGACAAGTCGCAGGTGGACGGGGCTGAAATGGGATTTAATGTAATGATTCCTTTACGAAGGGTTTGGCAGAAAATATGAGTTTGTATTCTCTATAAAGTGATGAGTTTCGGGAATCATAGCTGCAAGGATTGGAGGATTGGAGGAGGAGATAATTGGAAGGACTGCAGTGGAGTGGATTCCCAGCAATTTGTTTTGGAAAGCACTGGTGCTTGGAGGTACAGTTCGAGCCGGAGTCGGTTCCTTGTCCTGTCCCATTGTGTTATAGTCACACAGTGCTAGTGCAAGCCAATCTAGCTAGTGAGTGAGTGCTTCAACTGTAGCGTGGAGGCAGTTCACTTTGCTGTATTTGCTCGTTATCATGTAGTCTTGGCTCAAGTTGAGGCATCTCTGCTGATTTTTTTTCTTCTGGTTTGTTCTGGCACATTTTCTGCTGTCGACTATTGACTGGATATGTATATATATACTCATGATACTACTGTTGTATGTATGTATATACTCATGATACTACTGTTGTATGTATATATATACTCATGATACTACTGTTGTATGTATATATATACTCATGATACTACTGTTGTATGTATATATATACATTCATTTAGATGTCTATTCGGCACTGCACGGTATCTGTGCCGCACATTGTGTGGCGGTGGTCCGCTATCGGTACCAACTGCAGAAAAGCCAGATGATTAGCCCATGAGTGTATTAATTGTTGTGTTACAAGGATCGGCTCGCGAAGGCGAAGATACTGTATTATATATAGGAGATTCACCATCCGGGGTTTGCGGGTGAGAATCCATAGTAGTGAAATATTGGTAGGCGAGCGCATGGAGAGGATGAGATATAATTTCTACCTACACAGTGGGTGTTCCCGAGATTGATTTACCGTCTGATTAGTGCTTCTATCCGCGAACGCGCTCCCGCTTCTCGCGCGAAAAGATTCCTGGGAGGTCTAGATTTTGTGTGTGTATGAGGTTCTCAACGACGATGCTGAGAGATTTAGGGATTTTTTCTGTCCGGGAGTGCCGGGAATTGAGATGATCGGACCGATTTCTTCTTGAAAATGTATTCGGAGCATGGAAAATGAAGTTCTGTCAGAGTTGATTGTATTAATTATGGTTATGCATTATATAGAAGGATTGTACCAGGGCATGTCAGTGAAGGTGGACGAGGTGAAGGAACGTTTGGCGAGTAATTGCTCCTTCTGTCGAGGGGTAAGCTATCGATCGCCTGATCGATTTGGAAGTGATTTAACGAGAGTATGGAGAAGTTGGGAATTGAATTCATAGGGGACGTGGATTTTGATTCCATCCAGGGTTATAGTCAACGGACTAGTATCAGTTCGTTGTCACTATTGAGCGGTCTATCGTCCATGTTTCATTGATGTTGTTACCTCACTAACTATATTATTATCCTATAGTGGATCAATGCCTTGTGAAGATGCATCACCGTTCATTAATTATCTTATCTTTGAAATGCATTACTTCAGCCGCATTGAAGGTCAGGGCGGATCTTGGGCTTTCAAGAACAGGAGGAACACCTGGGTGGAAATAAGACGGAATTTTCTTAGTATGTTCCTTTTATTAGGATATATTGTCCTTCCTCCGTCCTTCCACGGATAAGGCCAAAGATTGGTATAAAGATACAGCTGGAGGGCTGCGGCATTCACCGGTTACCTTTACTGAGGAGGAAGCTAATGTTGTTAATAATAATGGTGGAGATTGTTATACTTGTCGAATGGTAAGCTTCAGGGGTCCTTCGTTGTGGTCGTGTTAATAGAAATGCAGGGAAATGATCGACGCACTTTTCTTCGGAATTCCATGAGTATAGGCGAGCTGTGGGTTTTCAATCTCCTTCCCTAAAGCCATGCTGGGCCGACCCACGGAGGTTCTTCAATTTGTTGTTCAGTAATAAACTTGACAAAATTGACGTGTTCATTTTTGTCTCACTCAAACTGAGGTCGATGAGTGGTATTTTCGCTTGCTAAGTTTTTATTCGTATCAGTTTATAACGGCTACGGTCGGGATTAGGTTAAATAGAGATTAGGTATGACTTCCCCCTGCGAGGAATTGCATCAATTTGCACAACGTGAATGTCCAGCCGTTTTCCGTGGTGGTTTAGCGATGTGGGGATAAATCGATTACCTGATCGATTTACAGTTTGGCTATCAGGTTGGGTTCATAACCTTTGCGGCGACATCAGCGTATTGTTTAGCAGAGTCCAAGAGAAATGCCGGTGCTGGAAGTAAGGCCCCGAGGGGGAGGGTTCAAATGTCACTAAATCCTAAACGGATTGATCTACGCATTTCTATATAATTCTAAATATCTTTACTGTGTGAAAGTTGAGATGTCTTCTTCAAAGTAGATTATGCCTTCGTTGGTGTATTAGACATAATCTTAATCGCCACTCGTCCACTAAAGATACGACGGAGTTATTATGAACAACATGAAGAAGTATGTTATAATTAGTGATTAAATATTGCTTTGAGCGTCCACTATGCTGTGATCCGTAGCCACCGTATTGGTATAATGGCGTTGATAATGCATACAGTACAGAGTGTAATATAATTATCGGGCTTTCAGTTATCACGTTACTTGTTGTGGTCTAAGAACTTCCTCCGCAGAATCATGGGCGGCATCGGCAGGGTGAAATTGGCGTAAAAGTATCAATTCGATGAAGGAATATTCATAACAAGTACAATTGACCGATACATTTCACCAACGGAACGAGCGCTCATTTCGTGGCGTGCAGTCGATACTGGTACATGTTGTTGATGACGAATAAACACTTCGTTATTGAAGTCCGTCGTTTGTTGGATAAGGGCTCCGACAGGGATGGTTAGATTATTTGGGTATGTTGTCAGGGAAAGTGTTTCAAGGTTTGAGTGGCCTCTTCGGAGGTTTGGCGGTGGTGAGAGCGCTGACGCCGGCAAGGCCGATAGATATATCGACTTTAAATGTAGAGAAACCGCAGCCAAACTTCATAGTCCCTCCACCTGGTGTGAATAAGTAGAAGGATGTTATCCTGGAATGTTTTGAGTTTTGGGGAGAGAGCGGTATGAGATTGTTATTGGAGCGCGTTGGTCGAGTGTGATGATTGGCTTGATTGGTTTTCTGCTGGCCTTGCATGACACTAACTGATTGGCGGATCCCTCGAGCTCTCTACCACACGTTTTATATAAGTTATAATATTTCTTACGTTAGCCCCACCAAAGCATGCCGAGAAGGGAGGGATAGGATATGAACCATAGAAACGAGGTCGGAATAGGTTAATAGGATTCCCGATAAGATCGGATGTTCGTATTAAATATTCCTATCTTATTGTTATTATCCATCGAAAAGAGGGATGTCTCTTCTTGTGGTGAAATGATTCCCAAGCTCCGAAAATTTGTGGTGTGAGTAAATGTGTTACAGGTCTGATATCTGTGAATTGTTTACTACTGGATTTAGGTCGATTGCTAAGGCAATGTTGTGAGCGGCATACAGTTATTTCGTCGGCCCCGGGGTCATTTTTGAGGACCATTTCGGAGGGCTTTGAGACTTTGACTTTTCCGGGGATTTCGAGGACATTTTCCGCGTGCGTTAGTTCCTTTCCATGTTTCGAGTTTGTCTTGATAAATGTCGTAAAATTCATTTAAAGAGAGGGCTGAGCGGACGAGCATTGACGGTCGAGTTGTCAGCGTGCAGAAGTTCGGAGGAAATAAGCGAAATAATTAAAAACAAGACTGACCGTTTCGAAGATACCCACTGGATCATCGCACTGCGAAGATTTGCCCACTTCAATTCCGAGGTCAAAACTCCAGACACTCGATTGGCGTTGAAGGTGTGCTTGTCTCTCCCGATCCGATCGCTCGATTTCCGAGCCGTTTCGGATATCATCTGGGCATTGGGGACGCTGGGCGTATCGAGGACGACAGCGCAACCATTCATCGACCAAGCAGTTCGCTTGGTGAGATTGTCAACGAGTCAGCCTCCACTGCAAAGGCTTGCGGCTTTACTGGTCGGGGTGGCTCGGGGGAAGTTCGAACGAGGGTGTCTCATGAGCGCGCTTGAAGGGAAAATGCGCATTGATAGGGATTGGTCCGGTAGAGATGTGAGTCTGTGCCTGTGGGCGTTGGGAAGATTCTCATACGAAGGACCTCTGGTCGACCTGTTCGCTGAATGGGTATCTAAGGTTGATGCGTGCAACATGAGTGAGCAAGATTGGAGCTTGATACTTTTTAATTTGGGTCGGCTGGGACGGTTTGATTTGTCTCTGGTACCGTTGGCGAGTACTCGAATGAACGACTCTCGAAATGTTGCAACACTCCTCTGGTCCGCGGGCCAAGCCCAAGGCGGTGCGAAGATTCTCCAACGCGTTCTGAAGGACCATTACGAAGCCTTGTCAGATCGTTTGCTCCCAGCCGACATTCCGCAAGTGATGTGGGCGCTTGCTCGAGTAGACGGGTCGATGAGGTTGGGTTCCTTGGCGGTTCGGTTGGCTCAGAAATTAAGGGACGAGAATTGGGTACCGATGAACAGACTTGAAGTCAACAACGTTGCGTATGGTCTCCACTGGTCGAGGGTAATGACAATGGACTGGTATGAGTGGCTGCATGGCTTGCTTAAACGCCATCTGGTCAAGTTGCCCACCAGAGATGTCGGCCCTGGGGTTGTCAGGGTAATTCCAGAATCGATTGTCGACGGAGCGAAGGAGCCTGTGATGGTTTACACCTCCCTCGGCGGTGTTAGTATCGTCTACAAGCCCAACGCTTGGACTACAGAAATGACTCAAGAGTTCTTGGGAGAATCTTTGGTGCTTGCGCACCGTATAGATTTTGGGACGTCGGGTCCGCTGATGGGCACGGTGACTGAGGGAGAGGAGGCTGTCTTGGCCTTGCAGCAACAAGCTGGTTTGGTTGGTAAAAAATACCGATGCCTGGTCGAAGGGATTCTGATGGAAAAAGTGGGAGAGATTAATGCCCGCATTGAAAACCTGGAGACGTGGTGCGTGGTCTCGAGCGAAGGGAAGCCAGCGGTTACTCAGTACCGAGTTATTGAGGAGTTCCCCGGGGTCGGGGTGTCGCTGGTTCAATGTGAGCTGTTGAGTGGCAGGAAGCACCAAATTCGAGTGCATATGGCTTCGTTGGGCCACCCGCTCGTCGGCGATCCATGGTACAATTCAGAAACGAAATTGAAGCTGGAGGTGGGGAGAATTTTTTTACACTGTCGCAGATTGGAGTGGATGGACCTGTATTCCACCAAAGAGCGGTATGGCGTTGAGGTGCCGCTACCGAGAGACCTCAGAGATATCTACGAGCAAGTTACGAAGGCTGAGATTGAAAGTCTGCAATGACATGCCCTGTTTCTGGATGATGGCTTACTGTGTTCACAAGTGGGAGGATGATGTACATGGCACCTGATGGCAAGGGGAGGGAGACAAATCTCACAAGAATCCGCTCGAGACACGTTGGACCACTAACAATGGTATACATCTCGCCCGTGAAAATTTTAGGGCTGAGGAGTTTAAGTTGGAATTAGTTGATGATATGGAAATGGTTTATAATAGAAGTGGCATTAAAGTGTTGAGAATGTCACTTATAAGTGCAATTTCCAACACTGTTATTAAGAGTACGTCCGCTGCTGTAAAAGAAGTATATTTTACTGACTGGAGTTGAGTCCCTTGTTACCTCATGTCGCTGTGTGATGGTAGGAGCATCGTTGGCGAGTGAGTGCATCATTTGTCAAGATGGATAGCGCACTTGTATGACCAAAGAAACATCGCCTATCGTTAGGGCTATCTTCGGCAATGTTTTAAGTACTGGTTAATCAAGGGCCTTGATTCAAGGCTGTGGAGATATGCACCACAGTGAAATGTTGAGGATCCTTACCCTCAGTCTGGGTTCTGTTATCATCGCGAATCACACTGCTGGAGGGTAGATGGTATTGTTATCAGCCCCCCCTTTATTCTTCCCTAATATGACTGAGCGTAAGGTTATGAATAAATACTACCCTCCGGACTTCGATCCGTCCAAGCTCTTACCGATGAGAATGGTCAAGAAACCGAGAGTGGAACAGAAAGGTGAGGGAACTTTCTGACACCTCTAGCTGCTGAGTTGAGCATCAGGCCCGAAGTGCATGAATATCCGAATGATGCTGCCGTTCTCAATGTGTTGCAGTCACTGCGGAGAGTATCTTTACATTGCAACCAAGTTCAACAGCCGGTAATCGGAAGGTCTCTGGTTCGATTCCTGGTAAGGACATCTTTTTAGGTGCCAAAAACTGCCAGAGAAGAGCTCTCTAGGATTAAACGTTTATAGATTCTATGGGAAATGCAAGCATTGTTTAGGTGAGAATATACCAGTTTTGGAATATACGTATGAAGTCCTTTAGGAAGACGACGAAAAATTAGGGAAGTTTCACAAAAATTGAGGAAATTTCGCGAAGGAAATTCCCCTAAAACTAGGAATTTTTTTGGTATCACAAGGCCATGATTTAGACGGAGCAAGAAAATCGCTGTTCTTCGCTAATGAGGTATATCGGATACACTGACGATGCATGGTTCAAGCTAAGATACATTTTTGTTATTTCTCAGGCGAATTCACCTTTCGCACTGATCCCGAGCACTCTGATTACGTCCTGGAGACCGGCGGCACACGAACGTGAGTTTCATGCGTATTGTGCGAATTGTTACATTTAATAGAATGAACAAGAACGACTGCAGGTGTTGCTATTAACAAAAGTATCCGGGTTGGCGAGTCAAAACGTAGCTCTGAGTAGCGGACAAGAAATTCAGCTTTTTTGCAACGGAAAACGAGGATTGTACGCAGTTGATAAGGAGCCATGAGAAAGGGAATATTCAAGCTAGTGAGAAATGGCGCTGTGCAGTGTGCAAGCACACGGTAACTTATGCTGCCGACGTGAGGCGAGTCAGGAGAAAACTCAGTGTCTTGGGGAGCAACTTGGAACCGTTTAGAGACGTTTCCGTACTCGGATCTCAACGAAGAGATTTTGCCCGTCAGGTACGAAGGCTTCAAGGATGCCGACTTCGCCGAGGCTGAGGTGTCCCATAGGAAAACTGGAGAAGAGAATGGTAGGTTTGAGGGTGTTGACAGTGGGTGTAGCTAGAGGTGTCAGAATCCGAAACTAAGGCCATGGAGAATAGGATTTATGATACAGCGGAGGAAATGCGACGGTTGGATGAATTGGATGAACTGAAGGCAGTTAATCGAAGGTGAGGGATAGTAGGGACGTGAAATGTTAACAAATACACTTCATTTTGCGTTCTTATTTTACCTATAGTAAAAAAAGAAAATCATTATTGGTAACCACTTTAAACGCTTCAAAACGCCACGGCACAAGAAGCCTGTAGGGTTGGAGGAATTGTCAGGGGGGGCAGAAGCGGTAGTGAAGGAAGCCACGGGAGGATGAGCTCCGCGTCACGACATGTATAAAAAGACTGGGGGGATATCTGAGCGGTTAGTGCAAATTTGTGCATGCCTCAGGCAAGCTCAGCGGGATGATTTAATCTCCACAGCGTTGGACAAGCTCTTTGATGGTGACGTGTCGGGTCCTGGCGGCAGCAGTTCATCGGGTGTTAAGGGGGAGAAGAAGGAGGAGGATGGTGTGAAGAAGGAGGAAGGAGATACAGAGGAGGAGGAGGCAAAGGCGAATGATAAAGGTGAGAATGGCGCAGATCATTATCTAATCTCAGGAACAAAAGTAGGGGCTGATGTGGTCGATTTCTTGTGTCATGAAACGTTTACGAGTCTCTTATGCCTACACAACATCAATTTTCGATTTTCTCAATTTTCGATTCCTTCAATTATAGCGTTTTCTCGCATTTGCCTGATAAACTTGGACGCGCAATGTGCTACTCGGGGATCAGAATTTCTTCGTAGAGCAGAGATATGAAGACCATTATAGGAGATAATCATGTTACTAAGAAACTTAAAAAATATCCCCCTTGGAACGTTCGGTGGTCCTCTGTGGCTTCTTGCAAGTAACCATTTGAAAAGATTTGGTGGGCGATACTGGAATCGCTATTAAGGGGGATATTTCTGGTTTAAATTATAAGAATATGCGTTAATGAATATGCAATACACATATGAACAATGGCCTTGTGTTGCTTTAACTTTTCAACAACTACCATTCATTTACAACATCCTCTAACTAACTTTTGATCAATCGTGTCATTAATAGCATTTACATCCTTAGTGATCGATGTTGGTATCAAATGTAATAATTTAGTAACGTACATAGTTTATTTGCCAATGCTCATACAGTATGAGTCATACTGATGGATGGACTGACGGTGCCTCCAATGGATCTTCTGCGATTACCAAGGAAGGCAGTATCTGAGAATTTCGAACGGCGTCGCATGGTTTCGATTTGACACGTCATACGTTGGAACAGGAAATGTTTTTATTGGCTTAGATGCCGCTGTGGCCGAGGCAGTGTTCAAGGGTGACATAGAATGGGAACGGGTCGAAGTTATATCTGATTCGGAGGATGAGGATAAGGAAGAGGAGAAATCGTCGGCAAAGGAGGTGGGAAATATCGAATAACCTGGCATCTACTCTGTATCACATGAAGTGCTGGGCATCGTCTGTCATCATTATGTTATTACTCTCTCCTTAGCCCACGCCTCCACCAGTTCATATAGCCGATGAGATTGAGGCAGCAGCTGCTAAACGGAAAGCATCTATGCCACATATGGTATTCAAGGCAAAGCCTAAAAAGAAGGCAAAGGTTGCGACACCGACTGCTGAAGGTAAGGGGATCGCAGGTTCGAATCCCGGCTGGAGAACCTCGATATTAGTGCTTTCCATACTCGTTTCGAATGTCATTGATAGCACAGTCATCCGAAGTGAAGTATCTGGTGACCACTGGGCACTGCCCTGGATTCATACCTCTGTCAGTTTGATCTGTTATGCTTTCACTGCTAGGAAGTATCAAGCACCCCCCCCAATTGAATGGAGACTTTATCTTTTCCTTGGTATCTCTTTCACTAGCTGGGCATCGAAAAACACTTTCCGATCACGTTCCCGAATCACAATTTTTATCTTGGTATCCGGAGAAAATTCCCGTACTGCATGTCCGCATCATTCGTAATACGCAAGGAAGTTGTCGGAAAGTTGGGATCACTATTGTTGTTTTCAGCGCCTCCTGTGAGCCTGGGAGCAGCCTTGGGTGGGTACGGCTCGTCGAGTAGTGACAGTGGCTCGAGCGGTGGTGATTGATAAATCATTATTTATGACGATCAGTACCATATGGACGTTTCATTTTGTGATACACAATTACAGTGTTAGTTAATTTGTCCTTTGTCCATACACGTGTAATCTTTCCCCGAAGAAGACGTTCCGATTGAGAGGTATTGTTTGCCAAGTGTGATGCACTTCCTCTGTTGGGCAAAGGGACAACAATCGCTCATCACTTGCCCAGTCTTAAACATGCAAGGCGTTTGTCATAGGGCAATGAAAATTCCGAAGCTTAACTCGCAAAATTCGGTGCGTGCCGCCCGCCAAGGTAAATACAGTCTTTACGACTTCAAAAGTCGAATGCAATGCGCAAAAAGGACTGCGAAGTAGTTTTCAATGTAACTCGCTGAATGTTGTTTTGCTGGCCGAAAACTGTTGGTGGGCGAGGCTAGCACTCCCACGTCAGTCATAGTGAGTACGAGGCGACGTGGTGAGTCTTTCAATGTGTTCCTTTATGCACAACTTGTGTGGCAGATGGAACATAGTAACGAAACTTCATAGAGCATTTCATTTTCTTTGCGCCTGGCATTTGCGCAGATGCTGTTTCCTGCCTGAAGTGAGCGCCGGCATACACATATTTGATCGTAACCGTGATCGATGCTATGGCTCGACAATCGCCGACTCTAGTGACACTATCGCAACGGCATTCCACGGAGAGGTGCTCAATGTAGAGGCAAAACAGCTCGGAGCTTGAGACTCGGAATGTTGCGAAGCATGATTTGCGCGGCCCTAAATCACCGTACGCGTGCGCACGTGGCTGGTCCACGAATGGCCAGAAATACTTGATAGTGTTGATACCCGTAGCCGAGGCGAGCTACATACGAGAGGTGTATAGATAGATATACGACGTGAGCTGAAGATGAAGGTACGTCAGATGATGGGATATAGGAAAGAGCTTTTTAGCATGTCAGGCTTCTATTTCAATGCGCACGCGTGCAGGGCTGGCCACAGAAGCTAAGGAGAATCCATTACGGAGTTCATAGCTTGCTTGAGTTCTCACAGCAGCTCGCAGTTTATGTCTCCCTACGGAGTTTTTTGATGAGCTTTGCTGCATACACGCTTTTCTAAATAGTAAATAGTTTATTTTCCTTTGCGGCTGTTCTCTCAACGCTGTGGTAAATGTATGGAGGCAGGAATCTTCACGTTGCGCAAGATGCTTGTCTCTCAATCAGATTACTGTCCCTTAGGATACTTTTCCACGCTGAAGCTGAAGCTAGATTTAACAGCAGTTATCACTCCACTCACAGTTCTCTAAAGCAGCATGATGTTTCCTCGTGCCTACCTAGCCCTAGCAGTGGTCATCGCCGCCTCCGCTGCCCCGATGGCCGAGGGGTCCTTCCCAGAGGAGAACCCTATGTATTACTGCCACACTGATATGAGCTGGGGAGAGATACCGAAGCGTATTGATAACCCATGCGCGAAGCCGGTAAGTTGGTGCTCGAGTTTGATTGGTCAGAAGACTCTCATCCCAGAAAAAAGTGATGGTATTTGGTCGACATGGCGCTAGAGTCCTCACTAGAGACCTCAAATGTTGGGAGGGTGATGATACTGAGTGAGCCTCCTCGGTATCTAGACTGCCATTCCATTTGCCCTTCTCAGGTATATGTGTCCAGTCGCCACGTATTATGGGTTTATTAATAGTCCG
Source organism: Perkinsus chesapeaki (assembly GCA_013115145.1). Lineage (NCBI taxonomy): Eukaryota > Perkinsozoa > Perkinsida > Perkinsidae > Perkinsus > Perkinsus chesapeaki. The sequence continues at coordinate 66,217 of JAAPAO010000083.1, forward strand.
TCCGAGGGCACCGGCCCTGGATGGACTAGACTGGCAGGAAAGCGAATGATGTTGAAGGGGAACTGCACATACGGTGAGGAATCTTAGGTTGATTAGCGCATAGCACTAGTGCGTCAGGGCAAGTTGTTGAGCCTGGCATCCAGCAGCACTTTTTGAATGGCCAGGAACTGAGAAAGGCTTATGCCGAACCGCTTCGCCTTGGAGAGGTAGATCGGTTAGTTTTAAGCCTTCTCCTAAAATTATGGACTTCATTTAGGCACCCTTGGAGCCTAAAGTTATGTTTCGATCGACTGAGTTCACCAGAACTATTCACAGTGCGCAAGCATTGGCAATGGGGCTCTTCCCAAATGTTCACAAATGTACGTATTTGGAGACCATCTCCTGCTGGAGTAGTTTTATTTGTCTTCAGATGGACCCGACAAGCTTAACATAGTCATTAACGACTTGGATGTTGATTCCATGACTCCCAAGCCGAGAGTGAGTCGTTAAGTTAGTATGGTGTTGTTGCACCCCTTATAGGTCTGCCCTCGGCTTGGAAACTCTCTGGAGGATTTTCTCAAGTCTCCTGAAGCCATAAACCGGACGGATAGCACTCGAATTGAGCGTCAATTCATCGGCCTTACCAGCGGTCGTTATAATGAGTTCAACACCAACGACCCGACTAAGATGGACGGTCTTTATTCGGGAATGCTGGTAAGGTGCTCATCCGCTAGCTGGGCTCGCCTCTCTGTGAGTTTATAATGTATACAGAGCTTGGTTAGACTGTCCAATCTGTGAAGATGGGGATCCAATCTGGTTTCATGCTTCCACTGTGACGTTCATTTCCCTGTTCTGCATTCAGGACTGTCTTATGAGCCACATCTGTTCTACAGTCCCGAGCACTTCCCGAACTGTTCCTTATGGACTGGGTGAGGGCAGCTATCTTCTCAAGAGCATATCTGATGATGCGACGTAAGAGCATTTCCTCTGCCCGAATATGATGTTATCAAATTAGCTACTGGGACCTATTGCAGTATAACTCTTCAGCCGAAACTCGCCGTCTAGCATTTGGCCCGTTGATCCAAGTACCTGCACTTCATCGCTCCACTATTGACTATCCTATTTTAGGATGTTCTCGAGGACCTTGACCTTCGAGAAAGACGTCTATCTGTTTACATTGGCCACGACACTGGTCCGACTAGCGTCTTCACCTCCGCTCTGGACCTGACATGTACATTTATAGGTACACTTTATGTGACACTCTCTTTTCTTAGGGCTGGATTCTCGCCATAAATGCGCCAATTATTGGCCACCATTCGCCACGATGCTCATTCTTGAAGTCTACGACGACAGGCAAGTTCGCTGGCTGTATAATGGTAGAGTCGCATCAGTTGATGCCATCGACGAGTGCCGCGGGAAGTGAGTCGCACTTGAATGGAATCTTGGAGTAATTCACAAACTTAGGGAGACCTGCAGTTTCGACTCGATGTATGAGTACTTGGCAAGGATGATTCCGAGCGAGGCCGAATGCAACGGACCTCCTGTTCTGGGACATGGCCATTTGAGGTCATCTTCTACCAACTGAGTTTATTACATTCCAGTTTTGCTGCTCAAGTAGCGATCTATGTTTGACTTTCCCAATCAAGTTTATCGTTCAATCCTCGAATCCTTGAGTTGGTAAATCTACCAAACCCAACGCGGTTGCTGAGGACTTGGCAGTGTCAGTTGTTAAAGTCTCTACTATTGTCAAGTACCCAATTGTTAAAGTTCTATTGTCAAATTACAAGCAAACTTGGATTCACAGGCCAACAGCCCAATACATGACCCCATTTACTGCTCAAGAAGACTGAACTGGACTGAAGCTCGATCTCGAAGTCGGGGACCAAAAAAATGCCGTCAAATCATGTCTCTAGAGAAGACTAGCATCGCTACCAAAGAACCGAAAAAATAGTAAAATAGCAAGACCTGGTAACTATACCGAATGTCCAACGACTATGCTAGACTCATTTGGAAGATATTCCATAGGTTAGATGACGTACATACAGGCCTTGCCAGTCTCACCGAAAGCCGAGTAGCTAATACAGACGGCACCCGGAGCACAGGGCTGAAGAGAAATATCAATAAGCGGCTTCATCGGAGATATTCTTGTATCACCTCGCTACTGCAGTCCAGCAGGCATCGATGTAGGATATCACTACAGAAGGGAGTAGTTGCAGTGCCTTGTGGCGCAGCAGGGCTTGTTGGGTCACAGAGCGGCGCACAAACCATGTAACCGACGTCAGGGCTCTGTTCAATGTTGATGAATATGAGCTCACGATTGTCTGTGTATTACATATTGAGCAAACTTATTCTGCCCATCAGGGCAGAAGCAAGGTCCCACGAACTTTTCATGACGTCTATCATAACCACATATATCCTCTGGTCTCCCATAGTAAGACACACCTGTTGATAGGAATGACGACACTTAACAGTCAGGTTACCCTTACCGTCGACCATCTCCGTATTGTTAATATGATCTACAGCATTATATCTGAAAGGAACACCTTCATGAGCCATTGGGCCAGTGAATCTTACAAGGAGGCATTCCTCAGAAATCCGATTTCGTCGGAAAGGGCCCCGAGGGTGACCATCATCAGCGAATTGATGCGAATCAGAGCCATTACACGAAATAAGTGAAAAATGCCTTCTAGTTCATCGATGCTGCTACGATAGGCTGCCTGGCTTCCCCGCGGTGACATAGCGCTTCACTGGAGCGGCGCTGAGCGCCGCGCTTCATACAGGGTCAAATTCCCCTTCCGATGGGAGGGGAATACCCTCCGACCATCTGGCCTGCCCCTTCCTGTAGAAGAAGGGTTTGTAGAACAAGCCTGGTATGTTAGTGTCTCGAAGCGAAAAGCTTTGTACAGAGCTCGTAAGATATTGATTACTCATGTTAACTCTTCAGCAATCGGCTACTCGATAAACTTTTTGGCACACAATAGCCTAGACTCCAAACTATAGAGTAAAACCTATACATGGAGCGAATATACATCAATCGACGATCGAAACTACCAGCGGAAACTTCCCGGTGAGTCAGCCCACCATAGTGGTAGGCTGAGTATGAGCTCACAGTACCAGCCCATACGCCCCCCTCCGAAGAAACCTGGACCCCTCCCGAACATAGAATCCTGTACTGTATAAAACCCTGGAGCGACTCCAGGGACAGTCTACGATGGGGTGTATTGAGGCTTTGAAGATGTGCTCGGCCATGGAGTATCAGTTGTACCTCAATCCGATGACTCAATTGTGAACCCTGCCGGGCGTAACTGTGACTCAGCAATTCTGGGTCAAGTTTCTGCGCGTGACTAATAGCGGTAGTGACCCCGCCAAGGAGCGATTCTGCGGAGTGACGTGGGACACTTTGGCAGCGTCGCGTTGTGGTTGTTTGGATGAGATATAACTGATTCCAACCGTTGGCTTATTCCCCTTGTGGCTTAGCAAAAGGACGAGTAGTAGTCTGGTTACTCTCCGAGCCTCCTTCTGCGAGTACACGGTCAAAGGCATTCCACACGAAATTAAAGTCCACAAATTTGGGACAAGCATTGACTTGGGAAACTGGCGCCACTTGAGAAACTACTGCCAATACTCTCAGTGGAAGCGAATTCCAGCAAGGCTTTCACTCCGGCTCTTGAGAGCCCGGACACCTAACTCGGTTTCGATGTCTTATTCGATTATCTCGAGAAATACTGTAATTGCCAAGGGCAGTTCAAGCCCTGGCGGCATAAGTAGTCAGTTACGTTGGCAAAAGCAGTACTGCTTTGCGTAAAGAACCTAGTACATACTCATAAATAGTTCTCGAATGTATATACAAAATTTGACTCGCTGGAGTCATATACCCGAAAGTTCTAATGAAACCCTTATTGATACATTATGTGGTAGTTCGCTTTCCCTAATGCAGTATTGATAGCACTGCACACATTTACCGACTATGCTTCCATAGCCTTCGCCACCCACTAGGTGGGCTATATGATATTATGGGTCGTGAGGATTCCTGGGATGCTGGCAAATTTGAACTGTTTTGGCTGAACTACAACCTCCTCAGCCCTGTCGCATCTTCAGCACCCCGAACTGAAGTGGTGACACGCTGAGGAGCGTAATAGTTCATGTAGCACCACTAAAACTCTGAAAAATATGCACAGGTTACTCGAGCTAAAGTAAAAAAAACTATGAAAACTCGCCGAGGCTCTTCGTGGACTACGCATGTGAAGGTCCAGCCTGGCCGCTGATAAAAGAAATGTTCGCCCCAAAGATGTTCGAGGCGGGAAAGTGCCCGACTCTAATCATCTAATCTCGTCAATGTACCATGTTTCGAAGCCTAAGGGCTTACCCCCTGACTTGGAGGTTTACCCTGACGAACACTACTCGCATTACGAGTCGGAAACGCTATTAGAGTCAAGTACTATAATAGCGAAATTGGATGATCTCTTACACAATCTTGACCCCAATCCAAAGACATAAGAAGCTTCGTAAAAAGGCGGCCTGTTTAGCCAAAAAAAGGTCAACTAATCATTATTCTCATTAAGCATGACCAAGTGGGAGATGACTACGTAGATTAGCTATGGTAGAGCTCATTCAGCTGATGTCTTTTCTCTGTGATAGTGAATACTGAGTCCTTAGATGTGGAGACACCTTCATGCGTAGCACTCACGAACGTCGGATGATTCTTATTTAATAGGAACGCGCCTTGCGAATCATACTGAAAAATATACCACGGTTCAGAATAATATTGTGCAAAGCGTGATAGATAATTAGCTCCATACTGATGAACGAAAACAGAGACATTGTTGGGCGGCTGTACATCCACCTTACCGACTCCTAGAGAGTTGATACTGATAGGGCCAGGGGTATGGTAGGAATAGATAATATTCAAGGGTTCAGGTAAAGAAGGATTGATTTGAACTTGGTCAACTACACCAGATCCATCAAGCGTATTAACGGCGATGTAGAGGAAGGTGTCGTAGTACTCTACACCGACCACTGTACCTCTCCTTGGGTAAGGAATAGTACGATACTTAGTACCGTCGTAGGGCACCCTGAGAAGCTCTAGAGATCCTTTCTGTGACCTGGGCCGTACAGCATATATCACACTTGTCGCCGGATCCCAGGCCATAGCAGCTACTGGCTTTGGTCGAGTTATTCCATCGTTCATAACTAACTGTCTGGTAGTGTTCCCATTCAACCTTACGTATATATTGCCGGTATTACCACCATAGCAATACAGGAGTGCATCATTTGGGCCTTTTGCAATTGGTCCAACCTCAGCCAGTGACACAAGGTCCGCGGACGATCTGGTGTGTAGACCATATTCTCTAACATAACCCTTAGCTGCCAATGACGTATATACCATAGAGATCTTCGTCAAATCGTGAACGTCTTTAAGGTAAAATTGGTTCACTTCCCTCGGAGGAGATTTAGCAATCCCCATTGACCACCAGTAAGCCAGCTGGGGAGTAAAAGACCGGTGTACACTTTCACTCCGCACGAGCTCAGATGACAACAGGATCATGGTCGCCCCGATGATTAGTGAAGGAGTCATTGATGCGAAGTAATTGAAAAAAGGTCGATGCACCTGAATCCAATTCAATCAAGCCCACCCTAAACCATCAAACTGAATCGGGCAACCACAGAGTCAGAAAAACAAGTGTTCGATAGCTTTTGAAAATGGGTTTTTAACTTTGCTGCCCACCAGGGGTTCCGTCCGTTTTTTCGTCTGTTAATACGTAGCAAAAATGCACGCATGCGCACTGTGACAACCAAACGGTCACAACCGCGCTGGTGTCACAGAAAAAAACAACATACAAATGAAAAGACAGAAAAAAAACCGGGTCGCTCGCACAACGGACCAGAATATCAACCAGTTGACCATAAAGTCCTTAAAAGATGAACGTGCAACTCTTCCGCAGCATTTTCTGCCTCTTCCACTGCACAGAAACATTTGTACTATACTGTAGTTGTAAGGAAGTGGATTATGTCTATTTATTAGCATAGGCTGTGTCACTCGATGTGCACTAGTTTGAGATTAGCTGTACTAGGATTTCAGTATAACTTAGTCAGTGTAGGTAGCTGAGAATGGTTATCTTTTCACTCTCCTTTATATGGTTATCCTTTTGCGCAGTTTGCTATCAGCTATGTGGTGCACACAGTTGCACGCATACGCTAGAGTTTTCTGCGTACTTAATAAGCCTTGGGTTCGAAGTTCTTGCTGGCACTCGACATAGTATACCAATTATAATACAATGTAATATCATAATAATTATTTTTATTCACGCCTGTAGCCTTTAGACTGGGGGTAATAATTGGTGGTAACTGTTAAATCTGGTGAAACTTGTCCTAGGCCATGCGCGCTATCCTTCCCGTCTTGAGCGATGCGCATCGACCGGTATCTGCGTGCGCACTTGGCACATTCCACGGTTACAGTGAACGCTTGTTTCACATGTTGTAGTAGTAAATGATGTATAGTCTCTTGGAGCACTGAATGGTACTCCTGACCAAAGTTCTTATACAACTTCTGCACAGTTATCTGACAGCAAGGATTCACGCCGTATCCGCCCCACGCTACCGTCGCGTACAGTTACCATGTCATGGTAACCATGATGGATATGCCAAATATGGGTCAGGTAGACCATATTTGTGGCATTTAGAGTAGGTTTGAAGCCTGTACTGATATTGCCACTGTATGGTGATCCGTAAGAATGATGTATGAGGGAACACTTTCGCGGGGTAACTCAACAGTAACACAAATCTCCAAACTCTGAAACTCTTCGCCATTCAACTTTAATCAAGCATTCCCATGATCTCTCTCTTCATTGAAGGAATCCCTCCTTGGGTGGCTAACCTCGAACTCCGACGGACTGTGGAGCTCCTAGGTTCGTCTTTTATCATGACAACCTCTGCCTCGGCCGATGGTGATGATGCAGATTTCTTATTTGTCAGTTTAGCTTTACCATTGCCGTCTCCTTCCTTTTTGGTTTTGCTTTTTTCATTAGAAGACTTCGCTGCTGCCTTCTTAGGACCGGGGGCACTCTTGCCGCGCTTTGCATGTGAATCCTTCCTCTCATCCAGGGGCCGCTTAGGCGCGCTTTCTAATCCTCCAGAAAGATTTACCACTCCACTGCTTTCGCTTACCTTAACCGGCTCACCTTCAAATGTATCAACGAATACATTAACAGTGGGGAACTTCAACGTCCCTATGACGCCGCGTCTGGCAAGTTCAACAGCATCCCTCCATGCATCTCTGTGGAACAGGCACTTATCACCGACATCGTCCAGATATGTAAATTCAAGGTTCAGCTGCCCACGTGCCAACTCTGGCCATTGATCTCTTACTATCTCAGCTAGTCTTTTATAATTATCAGGCGAGTCGTTCTGCATGAGCCTTCTACTCTTTTGGCCTTTGTAGTGGAATTTGAATACGATTTCTACCATTCTCTGCAAAACCGAAAAAGTCTAGGATGCGGAACATTCTCAGCGTAACTTTTGGTCTTCTTTACACTACTGCAAGTTACCCGAGGCGTTGGCTTCAGAACTTTGCGCGCCTAGTTCCCTCCACTTCAATCGCCGCCAACGATTCGTTGGACTTTAAGAACGAAGTAGTTCAATTGTGTCACCGTGCGGGGCGTTACAGTGACAACTATACAATCCTTTATTACAAACTCTCTCTTCCCTCGAGCAGATGTTCAATAGGCTTTTTGGGGTAGAGAAATACGATAGTGGGCACCTTATTACGCAAGTTGGGGAGTGACTGAAATTACATATAAAACTTTCTTGCCTCATTTGTCGGTGTTTGGATCAAATATTCGCTTCACGCTTCTTACAAACTGTAAACGAGCAATATGTAGAAGCGGATTGACTTACTGTAGTATAGATACGCCCAGGGGAATCATCTGGGGTGCAACATATATACAGTGTAACTTAAAGACATAAGCAAGTCTTATAAGAGCACTCCCTCACACACATTCAAAGCCTTCAGGGTTCGGGAAAGGCCAGTGAGTGCGACGGATAACACTCTAACTCAAGCACTTACGCGCGAAGGTAAGACATGGCTTTAATAAACATGCAATAATTTCACTGACCGTACAATCAAAGCTAGCCAGAGATTCAACAGCATAGGTACGTTAAGTACACCACAGCAACCATACACGGGTAATGCTAAGGGAACAGACACTTGAGATATCCACTGCGATTTGCGAGCTGCTTTTCCCAATCTCTAAGGTCTCAAATTTCGGCGATGACCGGATAGAACATGAGAGAGCGCATACGCAAGCATACTATCGCGAAAGCTCTCGCAAAAGTCTGAGGCCACCTTGGTTTCTGTTAGTGTGTCCAAGTCGTCTATGAGGTCGACTGCCACTATAACTTCCTTTCGAGAGGCACTGTCTCCCGCATCTTCGGGATCGTATCCATATTCTAACGTGTCAATGAAGCTGTCATCCTGATCCATTAGTCCAGCACCATGTAAGAATTGGTTCAGCTCCTTGCCCCCTATTGCTTCGGTATTCTCATCCCACAGAAGATGGATTAAACATTCTTCAATGAATGTACCATTCAGGCCGTCTCGAGAGAAGTGTCTTCGTATTTCAGATCTGTAGGGCACCACCGCTCTTATAGTGTTGCCTCCTGGCCCTGCAAACACCAGTTCTGCTTCATTTTCACCATTTATATCGCAGAATGAAACGAGTGCTTTCCAGTCAACTGCCTCAACGGTGAACACTTTCCCAGGTAGGGACCAAGGATTGGGAATAGATCGCGGAGGCAGAGTGCTGTGTACCACACTGATTAAGATGCCAACGAGCGCTGCCGAAACCATTTCACAAGCTGAGAAGAGAGCATTCGTTTTGGTCGCCGAATCAGGGGAATATCCTATCCTGTTGAGGATCCAAAGATGGGCGTCGAGTGTTCCTCGAGGAATCAACGCATTTCGGAGACGGCTCAGTCGGGCTAAGGAACGGAGTCTCTTAGGGTTGGGCGGAGCGGTGTTGGCAAGGATGTCTCTTTCATACGCTCAAAATACGGAAATACCCACCGCCTGTGGGCCTACATCTAGCAGTGCTGTCGCTGCGCTGAACCGTTTTTCCCGTTTTTCTCTCGGCCGTTACCCTGATGTCAGAGTGGAGCTCAGCTACATGAACGGTTAACGGCCTTAGAGGCAAGAATGTGTGCATCGCATTGAATATACCAATGTACAACACCTACTCAGAATAACGCTAGAAATGTTCGTATAATAAAAGATATTACGTGTAGCGTCGGGTACTGTTGCGTTCAACACAGGTTGAATGCGTAGGTCATGACTGGATCAATACACCATGTGGACTAGCGGAATGTATATCTGGAAGCTCCACTATGCAGCCGAACTCTCTGGCTCTCCCAGTGCAATGAAGAAGGCAACGGTGGAATTTACATGGTAATGTAGTCCAGCTGTCGATGTGCGCGCAGCAGGGGGCAATACCCGACGCCAGGCGTAGAAGGTTCCACACAAACCAAGGGACCAGGTATATCCTGCCGAGATGAGCTCGCCGAGAAACGTATGGAAACTTGCAGATGTCGCTCTTTCAACAACTGTTTACCGTAATGTAAAACCCCTGGTTCACAAGCCCCCTTTCCTCAACGACCAGAGGCTGGGGGAAGGACAATGGGAATGGATATGTTCTGTAAAATTCTATCAAGCACGTGCCTAACCGTGACTTTCCTAGACCTTGACTCGCAAATGACCCGCGCAACCCGTCTCTGGGGTACATCATGTTCCAGTTCTTTATGCTTTTTTCAGCCTGCATTCTCCCCCAAAGCAATACAAAGGTGTACTCGGTGGCACAGAGGCCTATTTTATGGGTAGAGATCTTGCCTCCTTCGGTCACAAAATGCTTAGACTTCGGAGAGGATCCACCAGCCTTCGCAATGAGGAAGTGGTTGAGTTATTTTTCTTCACTTTGCCGGTTCGGAGGGTTTCTTTCAAGAATATTACTACTACAACAACTCAGCACATCTATATGGTAGAAACAGTACGTAAAGCTCTCTATTCTCGTCTTGCTTTTTTACAACACCTTTCGCATTGGCATGTAAACCCGTAGGCATCAAGCTGTTTCTGCCTCTCCTCGGCAGAATCTTCTTCGACATCACAATAGCTAATCGTCAGTTCATCGCCTTTCCCGATGGAGCCGGCCTCCGACACATTAGCCACTAAAGTGGCACCGTCACCGGAGAACTCTGTCTCCACGTTTGGGCGACAAGAATGGTTAACACATGACAGTAGGGGGAAGACGGCCCATCCTCGATAATGGGGGCAGAGGGACCGACTATCAACCACAACACCTTCGCCCAAATCAACTTCAACGAAATCATCTGCCTCATCGTCACCTTCCTCCTCAACGGGTTTTACATCTCGGACAAGATCGCGCAAGGAAGTAACATCGGCGTCGACCTGTGATATAGCCAAAAGATATTCTGTAAGGGGATTCGGGTAAGTGACCATTATAGCGTTACGGCAAAGTTTGCCGAGCAAGCCATTGAGGCCGTCGAAGGTAGCCAACTTCTTCGTTTCAGCATCACCGTTATTCGCAACCAACTCTGTCATCGCCTCGGCACCCTTCTTCAATGTGCATTTGCAATCCTCTACGAACCTGTTAGCCTCCTCGGAATCATCCGGCATGTCCACACAATCCCAGTAGCTCTGGTCACCACCACAAAGCCGTCGGACACCCTCTCTTAGATCGTCATCGGCACCGAAGAAACCGAGTACCACTTTAGCGGCCAGAAGAAGATATTCCATGTCGTGTTCCCGAGCAACCTGACGGATCTTCCGGCCGGCATCAGTTGCCCATAGAGGACGATGGACATTTTCAAAACCATCTCGACAATGTACGGAACAGAACAGCAATATGTCATTATCAACTTTGATAACGCATGGCGTCTCTTCAGTAAGTCGTGCGCCTTCTTTGGGGACTTTGGGCAACTCGGGAGTGAACAGCCATTCCTCAACAGCAGCCTCTTCCTCACCCTCGAACACTTCTGCCATCTTCTCAAGATCAACCGAACCGAGACCGAACTTCAGTTGCAGTTGAAGTGACCCAACAAACCGACCGCACGTTTCGCAAACGCACAACGGCCTGTCATATGATCTCACCAAGGCGCCGAGTAGAGGGCGTTCAGCCCACAGAGTCTCGCCGGCTTCTAGCGTTTCAGTTGCATACAGACCCACACCACGATCATCAGTATTTCGGGCTTCCAGATGAAGATCTTCGCTGCCGATGGCAGAGATAAGCTTCGTATAGTAATCGAGCGAGGGTGACATTCGCACTGCAAAGATTTTACTCGACTTTTTCCAACACAATAGGGAGCTTGAAAAAGTCATGAAACACGCCACACTTCATCAGAAACCATCTCAGCTATTCACTCGACTTTTTGCATCCTCTCCACCTCTGGCGTGCCGGCGTGATTGAAGATGCCAGGCCTGACGGATTGTGTAACGTTGCGGTTGGACGACAGACTCACCAGAAACCGGCATATCTGAACCGCGGCTTGGCCTCCTCGGGGAAAAAATCCGATGCGACCAGTTGCCTGAACGAGACGAATGCTACGGCAAGGATATCTGGATCTCGTTCTACCACAAACGCATGTTTGCCGGTCGCATGACCGAACTTATTCAAAAGGCAAGACCGTAGCAAAGGACTCATCTGCCCTCAGAGAAGTTAATTCCTTGGGGAACACAGAACGTTACTAGTGCGGATGAGATATGGTAAAAAGGTTGCTAGGAAAGACCCCCAGAGGAGAGAGGAATGCATCCTTTCTTATTTGGTGGTCATGTATAGTTCTCATTAGCGGCCCACGACGACCCAGCTCGGACACCAATCTTCCCACCTTCGTTCGTAGTGCTGATGTCTTATCCGATACCTCCATCTGTGATCATATCGAAATGTTAACACTCGACGACGATGAACTGTTCGCCTGTTCGAAAATATTATGTCATCATTCGACACAATGTCAAAGCTACCAAGTTGTCTTCTTTTTTGGTGCGGCCAAATCGACCAACAAAATTCGACCGAGTGATAACATTTACAATGACGACAAAACTGATAGAAAAAACGCCAACAAAACAGCCAACAAAACCCATTTGCCCTTCAATGGTAAATCACGTTGCAGGTTCATCTTCATCACCGCTAATGCTCGGACATACTGACGAAGCGTCAGGAGACGACACCACTGACGGGCTCGGTGTCGGGGCGACCGAAGGTGGCGCATCTTTCTTTGATCGCTTCCGCCTACCGCTGCTCTCTTTGCCACTTTTGCTGCTCTTGCGTTTGGAGGCTTTGCTCGAGCTGGCCTAAATCACACAAAGCTGGCTCAGCAAGTGAGACAGGAATGAATTCTTCGCTGACCGTATTTCATCTCCTTTGGTTGGTCGTACCAAAAAAGTACCTTTTCTATGATTTTACCGCGGGTCTTATTTCGCGCACAAGTAAGAGTTCCTCCTAGTACCAAGAACTACCGCACCAGCTGCATAAGCTGTGTGGTTTGAAGAGCCCGAAAGTGGGAAGGCATCTTCAGTAGCGCTACACCTCAATAAAGCCAAATAGAGGGATTGGTGAAGAAGGCAGCTTCAGCCACCCAGGCATCCACATACTGTACAACGGTACAGCTCTCCCCTCTTTGCCCTCTCGTGAAATTCAATGCTCAAATACACGGCCGCTTTCATGTATGAGCGAAGATCCCCAACTGTAGCGAGTTTTAAAACCCAATCAATTCCGACATTGAAGAATTGTGCTCCCTACGATAAGGCCTTGATGAATTGCCTAGCCCAGCGGACCAGTGCCGGCACTGGCGGTTGAGATATCTTACCCGCGATTCCTCTCCTGCCAACGTTCGCAGTCTGGTCCTTTCAAACTTCTGCCTGTATTTAACAAGCTGCATCATCAACGTCGGGTCAAACATGATCGGGTCAGATCTGTTTTTCTCAAAGTCGTCGAACAGTACGGATATCTGATGAAAACAACACCACCACTCGATAAAATAATTGTTCACAAAAGCTCCACGTTAGAGTGGCAACTTGACGATGCCCTCCCCGCAACTCAGTCTTATCTCCTCAAAAGTTCGGCGAAATCAAGGTAACGTATGGAGTGCGGCAACAGCATGAAAATTCATCTCTGTTTTGGGTATTGAATTCTCTATCATTGCCCTCTCCAATATTCATTATTTCGCATCCCTCCTGCTCCGCGGAGAACTGGTGCGGTCGTGCTGATCTCAGTCGAGCTGATGATGTCACACGGAAGCGTATAATCGCTGAGAAAGTGGGCGAATATTTCCGCTCGTCGTTGAATTTCGGCTTGAACATAATCTAATAATTACATAATCATCGCAGTTTTTCCAGCGTCTTTCAAAAACCGCCAACCACCTTGCTTTCCCTTTACCTGTCTCAACGAAGATTCCAACTCCTCCGGTGTGGCTCCCTCCTCAGCACCCATCTCACTAATTATCTTACACACAACCTCGATACCCTTCCCGGCCGTCGAGTTTGCTACAACGGTCGACCACACGCTCGCGATCGAGCAGGCTGCCAAAGTCCCAGCTGGGAAAGTCGCCACAGCATCACAGTACCTGCTGAACGAGCATCAAATAATTGTGAGAGAGCTCATCGAGATGCATTCAAGACGGGCTTGGATCAGAAGTAGCAACCAGCAATAATTCTAGTTTTGTAAGCATACGTTCAAAGCAATACTTTCATCTCTACATCCATGCACACCGTAGGATCTAAAGTGATGTATAACTATGACTTCACTTCGGTCATCTCATGCCATCTAAATCTGATTGATCTGTTAAATGGTCGCAATTTATGAGTGTGCCCACAAGAACGATTCTGGTCGTTCTGTCATACCTACTTTTTATCACGTCAATATATCTCCCCGCTGCCTAAATTCTCGCGCGCCACGAAATCCCCAAACTACTTACGACCACTTTAACGTGAGCAACTCCGAAGCATGTCGGAAGATCCTCTCTGAGGTGGGCCGATCGAGCTGAGCACTCGCCACCAACTTCCGACATATCAACAACAAAGGAGGCCACGGCTGCTCGACGACCAGGTCGTAATCAAGCCCGCTGAGCAAATCCAATTCGACCTGACCAATAGGATCTCATCTCATCAGATCCGATCCCTCACCTCGGCCAGAATCTTTGGATCCACCACATACTTGCTGCTCCCGTCATTCGCACTACCAGGTGGAACATCAGCCATGAGCATGATTCCGCGAACGTCAGTGTCGTGAAATTCTTCCGTCTTGCACGCCAGCGATACGCAGGAGAATATTACGACCAAAGGGTCGAACTCCAACACCGAATGCCTGGAGAACGAAACAGTATTATTTTTGGTTTAATGTAGAGCGAATTTCCGGGCGCGCAAGAAAAATATAGAGAATCTAAGCCAACTCCTACAATTTGACAGTTGGAAAAATTGCGAAAATTCCAGTTTTTTTCCGAAAATATTTCGAAAAAAACCTTACTCATTTCTCACGAAACCGCCAACACTCATCAAAAAATCTACTGCGTTCCATTTCCACAGCGAACCATCTTACCGAGTGAAGAACCTTCTGAAGAAAACATTTGCCGAAAAGATGACTTCGGGCTCGATACGTGTTCGGAGGGTCGGGGATGACATGCCCACATACTGCTTCCGAAGTAGATCAGCTACATGGTCCAAAACCTGACATCAGATTTGTTCATCGTTTTCCGTAATGCGCCCTCATACACCACGAGTTAAGCAACATAACTCTAGCAAGGCATGTTTTTTTGCGATTTTTCGCTCGAGTATTCACAATATCATTAATTCCCTTTTAAACAACTATTAGACACTTACGGTCCGTCACCTCGTGCAAAAGCATCGTGAAATATAAGCGACACGAACTCTTGCTCGGAACACAAGTTAAGCATTTTTTCATTATAGCATCTCAATGAGTAACGAATAAGTTATTTCGTCGAGGGGAGCCTGGGGATAATGGAGCAGTGATGATTAAGGCCAGTAGCAAACTTAAAGTAGGCAAACGTTGCTTGCTATTAAGGAACGTTTCAATCGAGATATTCAGTTATAAGCCTTTGCCTGTTGGGTTACAAAACACGCTGAAAAGTAGAGCACAATTCATCATCAGACACCAAAGCACTTACGTATGTTTCGTGAATGGGCTCGAGCAATATACCTGGATGAGCGGAAGTGCTGGCAGACTTCTTTTTGGACTGAACAACAAGCCGACATGGGATGATGTGCGGAAGGAACGCCTCAGTGTGATACGAACAATGTTATACGGCAAGACACAACCCGCGGAACGCAGGGTTAACACATAGTCAGAGAGACTGACTCAGGAAAAGGGCAAACGGTGCACGGCAGAGCAACGCTAATTACGACAAGCTATGAAGGAAAAGCAAACTGGTTGTGGATACGACCAGCGGGAGCTCTCAATAGATAATGTCATCGGAGATGTCCCCATTACACAGAGAGCGACACATGAGTTTGCCAGGGGCGAACTGACATATGCGACCATAAACGTATCGAGTAACGTAGCGTAAATACAGCATGCTGTTGGCGACCGTGAATTCCTCAGCCGCTGAAATTGACGTAATTATGTTGTTTGAATGTCTGCAGGTAAAAACCGACTCAGAATCGATTCTGAAATTGGCGTATCTTTCTGATCCCTGAGATGCTCGAATCGACCTCTGCTTGCCTGTGACTTTATTATAACAGCGGTTGCACGTTGATTTGCCGCTGCCCGCTTCGCTCGAAGTTCGTCGACTGTCATCGGGAACAGGAGCGCCTCGTGATGATGGTGGTGGTGACCATGCTGCTCCGGCTTGACATCCTCTTCGGTCGCCATCAGAAAACTGAAAAAATTCCCGAAAAGATTGCGCAACAGGAAATTACAGAGAAACACACCGTTTTTTTGCAGTGATTTAAGCCGCGTCACGGGAGCCGCGTCACGGAGAGTCGTCACACTCGTCGTTGGCAGCAGTAGCCTTTTGATCAGTCATATCCTTCAACACGGTCTCGAACTCATCGATTGTGTCTGCCTCCAGAACTCCATTCGAGTTCGCTGAACTCACAAGTGAGAGGAAATATCTCCAAAGATACTTACCTATACACCGACTCAGATTTCCCGATGACCGAAGCTTCTTCAGATCCGATAGACACCGTGAAACTGACAGTGTCATCAGGTGGTGATGAGAATACCAGTCTTACTTTGCCGCCTGCTGCTCGGTCCGTTTGCATCTAGTGTCGTTGAAACCGATAAGAATTGGTCTCCTTCAGAGAGGCCCAGGTGGGCCCGTGGGAAAGCCTCCGGCAAATGAACCTGTCCAAGATGCCAGATATCGATTAAAATATCCAGTTCGATAGCAAATGCACGAAATTTAATATCTTCCCAAACCACCGAATTTAGGATACCACTGACCACTCTTCAAGCTATTCCACTATTTCAACGCAGACGCGCCTCTTCGGAGAGATATTATATTTTTACCAGTCTGGTAATGTATACTGTACATTTTGCCCGAGGAAGTTGTCAATGGTAGATTATCTCTAATCGACCATTGCCAATATCAGTTCCCGGGGCTCAAGCATGAGCCCCACCACCACCAAAAAGGATACGGCTGATTTACCGACCACCCCTACAGTCCAAAAAGCCGCTGATACTCTGCATAATAACGACTGATTCAATGGCCCGTCTCATTTTGTGATATCCTACCAAGCCAAGTCAATCACTCGTCACTCAGGAGAATGGAGCAACTCTTACTTTTCTCCTCACCTTGTCAATGTGATACTCCCATTGATGATCCCCGGGTGGAGCTAAGATACCCCAATCCGCCAGATGTGCATTGATGCTCTTATAGCTCCGATGATGACCATTTCCGACTCGATCAGGATACGTCAACGCATGTAAGGACAGTGCTATCGGAGAGGTACGCCTGAGAGAGGCATCCAGCAGAGGTGCGGCGGGGAGCCGATAAAATTCTTAGTAGGGAAAAGTTGCCTAGATTAAGCCCATGCCACCTGCATGACGTAGGTGACTCATTTTCGAGTGCTCCCACTAACAATTATGACAGTTATATGGGTTTAGGATTGAGCCCAAGAAAATGCTAACATTTGTTTCGATACATCAATAAGAATTCACGGAGCCAATAATAATATTGCTATTAAGTTACACCAATAACATTGACTTTCGATTAGTGCATTATAATCGAGCCAGTTCATAATAAAAACCCACCAGTGCATTGATATTTTACGACACCCTTCTTACGGGTATCAAGGTATGACGACCCCATCCATTTTGACAGAATATATCCTACAGAGAAGACCATCACATGTTATCAATAAGACGATACGTTTCCTCCCAATTCTATCTCCGCATTAGGAAAGCTTTTCGATGAAGATATTTGTGTAACTCTCTAATCCCACCGCTCACTTGTATAGCCGTTCGTTATCGATAATCGACCCGAGGGCCTCCAGCCCACTAGGGATGCATCCAAGCACTTTAAGTGAAGTGCTGTCACTCGCCACACATTGACAAATGGAATAAGCGAAATTGAGACCTGCAAAGATGATCAAACGAAAAGGCGGTACGAGATCTTACACCACTCAGCGGCGTCGCTGCCCTGGCCCAAAGTCTCCAAAGGCACGAAAATGACGTCTTTTTTCGGCACCTCATCGCCGAGCCATTCGATCGCCGATACGCAATCTCCGGTAAAGGACGTCGACACATCAAACAGGCTCTGAGATGCTCATATTAGAGTCACGCGCCACGAAATTACTTGTATGGTATCCAGCCTATCGCAAGATTCCAAGAGCCTTCTCAAGGCTGTTTCTGACCAATCCAAATCGTCACGCGCCGCATAATAATAACCATCTCGATTCATACCATAGTCACCCGGAACGAAATGCGTGCCTGATGCATATGCTTGCCGATTTCACAATTTAGTTAATCTCGTGAATTTGCATTTCTCGTTCGGCGGGGAGACGCTCGGGAAGTTCTGGTAGTTTTTCAAATGTTCGAGTAGGCAATAACCTCCTTATTATTATGTAGACTGATGATGCAGTATGACAGCCAGTCAACATAGTACCACAACACATATGAAACCTATTAAGCGGGCGATTAGAGGACCAATCAACGCCGTACATGGTAGGTGATCCAGTGGAGTCAACAGCAGCAGCAGCAGCCGGCAGGTATTCAAGCAAAATAAAACAATTTTATAGAATGACGAGCAATCTGAGCAATCGACATAATTTCAAGATTTGCCCGAAATGATAGTTTCGAGGGAGCTCTCAAGAGAATGGTCCCCGATTTCCGGCCCCCACGGAAACAATAATCACACTTTCGAGAGGCAAGGAAGGCTAATATCAAATTTGTAAAAGGCTCCCACCATTCCCCCCCCAACCCTCTTCATTACAACAGTTATCCAAATCAATGTTGATGTAATCTGTCCAGTACATAGTTTTATTAGTATCATCATCTCTCTTATATACGTTTA
Organism: Perkinsus chesapeaki; assembly: GCA_013115145.1. NCBI lineage: Eukaryota > Perkinsozoa > Perkinsida > Perkinsidae > Perkinsus > Perkinsus chesapeaki. Next base: position 84,724 of record JAAPAO010000083.1, read on the forward strand.
CTCTCTCACCACCATAGAGCTGGTTAACCTTTTCAGCTTCATCCTTTGTATCCATTTTACGTGTTCTAACTGAACCTATTATCACAGACGTTATTAAAATGCCTCAACCGGGGGTCGAACCCCAGACCTCCATTCTCCGCGGCTTTATGACGACTTTCCCAGACACCGAGAATCGATCTCCGAAAGCCAGAATAGAGTCCATAGAAGACTGATACACTTTATATTTAATTTCATCATTTCTTCCTCGCCGGCAGCTGGTTAGGAACAATATGAACAACAAACCTTCACATCTACCCTCTGAAACTTTTGTGGAATGATTGAATGTAGTAATTCCGAAATTTTAATATTCCAAATACTTCAATCGTAATTATAATAATGATCTATTTGATAATTATAATAATACTTGACTATTATTGACTTTATGATAGTTGTGCGTGAAAAAGCTACTGCCAGTTTGCTACAAGAAAAGCGGCACTTTAAACCGACATAAATTCCTGGAAACGATTGTCTCCTACTAGAGTTAGTTGTTTTCTCAATCTACGTGTGATTCAAGTCCGAGACGGTGTCTACTGAATTCCTATTCATCCTCCAGACTTTGCCTAAATTTCAGATTTCTTTCCCGTAACACCATCAACGTGGAGACTATTATTTATTCCAGTTTCATCACTCCTCATTTCGTATCATAACAATGACACTCCCGGCGGTTTTTTTCGAGCTGATACACGCCAAAGCATTCCTTAAACTTTCATCATTATACCATATCGTTCTCATCACCTCACGACCCCCCCCCCTTTTCCCCTATTACCAACAGCCTTGTTGAAGTCACACATCAGTGCCCTCGGCTTCTTGCCCCTATAAAGCGGTTTGGTGGCCATCTCATCGGCCTCGCAGGCCTCTTCTATATTCCAATAGTGACTGCCCACATGGTTGGATGCTCTGCCGAACTGTAATGTTATTATATCATTCGGATGATCTTGATACTCAATTGACATTATAAGGTTAAACCTACACAGTGCGAAGATATCTTTATGGGGTTGAATCTACACAGTGCGAAGATATCTTTTTGGGGTTGAATCTACACAGTGCGAAGATATCTTTTTGGGGTTGAACCTACCGAAGAACGAGAGCATTCTGAATGGACATTCGATGAACTCGCAACACAATACAAAAACAATGATATAAACTTGTAAAGCAATCATGTACACCCTGGTTCAATTCCCAGTTATTCCATTTTCAACCCAATATCATTCGTCTTCACATGCAGCAGTAACATAGAAACATTATTATCTACCTCTACGTGCTGCCCTCCCGCCCTTCCCTCTTCTATAAAACCCCTTGCCCCCACCACCACCACCGCGTCGCGCGCCACGAAATGGTCTTCTCCCTCCTCCCTTCGGTGGCCCTCCTCCTCCTCTGGGTTGACCCCTCTGAGCTGGTTGCCCTCCTCCGCCTTTCCTATGGCCTGGATTCGCTGCCAAGTAAGCTTGTTGTTGTCGTTCCAAATCTCTTATTTCCCTATCGATCGGTTGCGGCCCATCACTTATCATTATAAATATCTCCTTCATAGTTGACAAGCACGCTTCAACCATAGATTCCTTTGTTTTCATTCCTCTTGCCACCAAATCCATATCAGCTTCCATTTGTGCTCGCAAACGTGGTGCTGCCAAATGCAGCCTAAAATCGCCATCTAAAAAACAGCTTCGCTCCGCCTTTTTGCACTCTATTGCAAAGCCCAACGTATGGTCTATGGTAAGAAATCACAAAGTTGGTAAATTTCATCGAAATGCATCCGAATCCATCCGGACTATAATCAAACACGTTGAAACATCATAGTAATCCCTTCAATGAAGCTTCAAACGAAAGACACAAGATATTAACTTAATATCGTTGACGGGAAACCAACATCACAACACTCATCGGAAATAAACGTTACTTCCAAATCCCGACAGATCGAAGTATTTAATTTCATACGGAAAAAATTCAAGTATGCTCCTTTGAATAGTTGTTATAGAGTAGTTTCAAGGTTTCTTCTCAACATATAAAAATACCTTCAATGCTTACCTCGACCATGTAGGTTCTGGAATGCCCCAAATCCCTTCACCAGGGCCACCCCAAGCTCAGATGGGCTGAACCGGCCGTTAGGTGTTCGGTGGGCGTAGCCGCGATTCTCTATGGTAGCGATGTGCTCATGCATTGTAGCATCAGTACCTTGAAAAATATCATTTGACCAGGAGTATCTTGTAGATGCATGACGTTTGTATATCTGTGATACTTCGCTTCGCTCATGCGAGCGCGGTTTCATTTCCGTTTC
>JAAPAO010000830.1:0-12033 GCA_013115145.1 Perkinsus chesapeaki
GTCATCCAGTGATATGTCAATTGTGACTGCGGATAGCAGGAGAGAGCCGATTTCGCCTCTGAACCTTGAACATTGTTCCCGTCTTGTAGATCCGTCGAACAGAATGTTTCATGAAGATCGTCGCTTCTTAGTGACGGTAGCTGCTATGACTTGTGCGAGTGTTCCTCATGGATGCAATGACCCTCAATGAGGCTGCGTTGCTAGACACTATCAGAGACACTATCGGGGGGTATCTCCCGATATGCACCCGCGTGCTCATAGCTAACGTCGATCCGGCTCAGATCCATCCCGCGCAGGACGACCAATGTCGATCACCCCCCTACATGCCCCTCCCTCAAGATCGTGATCGCTTGTGGACTTGGGCCTATAGTGCTAGACCGGACCGAAAACTCTTCCTCATATGGGAATTAGAAAGCATGGGTGAAAGAGTCGAGGCTTGAGCGACGGGTCCTAGCATTTATTCCCAGCCTAGAAATATCGGGCTGGGGGACTGCTGGCTAGTAGCCAGTGGATACTATCAGAGAGCACTTCATCAGTTGACGGCCTCCTAACAGTTACAAGTTGACTGTCGATAGCGTGAAACTATTGCTATCATACGAACACCACGTCAGCGTGTTCCGTAGAGCACTGGCGCGCGAAATTGAGATTTCGGGAGTGCCACGACGAATATCTTAAATATGTGATGCTTGTTTTGTATTGTCTTTTGATTGAAGGCATGAACATAACACCAATAACTGCAGAAAAAAGTGACGATTGGCGACTCGCCAATGGCGAGATAGAAAAGGGCAATGAGTATCTTAACGAGTGCATCTGCACTGCAATGAGCATATCTATTGAACTACTCGTAGATAAGAAACTAGCCGAACTACTCGAAGTAGTTGCGAAGCATCGTCAACAGAACTGTGGACTATAGTCAATAGTACAGTTACTCATTGGGATAAACGCATATTCGGTTTAGGCGATCATTGAACTTACAGGTCATACCCGAAGGACAAAATGATATCTAAAAAGAGGAAATATTTCGGGCCGGGTCATACCCTCAAAGGGTCTCAAAGGGGATTTCTCCCCTTTGGGAAGAAATCTGAGGGTCACCCTCAAGTTGGAACTTCCGACTTAGAAGTCAGAAGTCCACCCTTCAGGCTTACCCAGCATTGTAGCATACACGTTCCTCGGTCACAGTATGGCTTGGCAGAGCTCCCTCTAGCCCAGGGGCAGTCCGCATCCACTTTGCACTCAGGGCTACAAACACATCTCTTCCATTTCCTAGTACGAAAGTAGGAAGTCTAAGAAAGACGGTGCAGCTTCAACCGAACGCTTGCAGTTTACTCACCCAGCAATTTAGAGCTAAACCATTGGGGCAGGTGCAATTAGTACCTCGGAGGGGCTCGAGATACAAACACTTCCTCTCGGGCTTGACATAGTTTTCCGTGTCTGATAATGATAGTGCGGGCTCCAGAGTTTGTGTTATATACAGGAAAGCGAAGTCCACGTCGTGGACTCCACGAGCATGCACTTACCCGCTTGGAGGGCTCTTGACGTAGAATCTAGCGGGTTGCTGCCAGAGAGCGAGATTATGGCTCTAAAAAAGTCAAGTTACAAATCATTCACAACCACAACGCTCTTACTCAGTCATGGGGCCGTCATCGCGGCATGGAGCAATAGGGGTGATCCAACCCAGCAGGATACACAGAACTAGGCGTGAAACTGTGTACGAGGTCATTCTCACTAATCAAGTGGGATAGAGTCGATCTTGCCGCAAGTTTCTTGCGTGTCACCAACGTTCTTTCTAGTAATGGCGTCTCTGTGACGCAATTCATGGTGATATGCTAAATGCAATGGAGTTGCACCCGTGCGGTGCAGAGCACCGGTGCAGTGCACATTGGAGATGCAGCCACATTGCGTGCACTACAGCAATCATGCAGTGGAAAGCGCGAACTGCGCGAGGTGCGGTACTTATACTGCGCTCCGCGCATTTGCACGAGTGCAAATCGCTCTTGCGCGCACTGCGCGAAATGCGGAGTGCGTTACTCGTTCTTCGGAATACAACGGCATCGTAACGGTGCTCCTGACGCTCCAAGTATCAGCCAGGCTTGTACTATGATGTCCAAGCAGGTCAGTAGCTGAGCCTCAGTGAATAGTTCCAGCACGCAGGAGTTTAAGCGTCGTTAGTGGCCGAGCAACGCGTACAAGATGCGAGGGTATTACGGTTCCATACTTCCACACCTACTGTGATAGGTGAATTTAAAAGTAGAAAAATAAGGTTACGCTTAACGAGGGAAAGATAGTGAAGTCGCGGTTCCGCGAATATTTCATGAGGTTCGCAAAATACACGGAGGCAAAGTTTGGAAGCTGTACACTAAGGCCCGTATTCCCTTACACAGGTAGCTCAGCTGCCGTAGCTCAAGTCTGATTTTCCACAGAAAAAAAAGCGGACCCACTCGAAACAGGGCAGTGGGTAATTCAGCCAGACTAACAACTAGGTTCGAACGCGTTACTTCCGAGTCTTAGATTAGTTATCTTACCACGCAATTCAACTGAGCCACAATATGAGCAGCTCGAAGCCTTCCCATCTACCTTGAGGATGTCGACGCAACTTGTCCTTGAAGACTTGAAGCTTTGTGGCCATCAGCAAACTGCCTAGTTCCTGTTCTTGGCAAGAACAAGGAGTAGGACTTCTTGTAGCGAATATCAGATCTGTGACGAATCATCAGTAGTGATGGGTTATGGGTGATTTAGGGAAGCCTGTAGCCTCTACATTCGATGTGGCCATTGCGCCCACTTGAGACCACCCCAAAAGGTCTTGAAGCCATAATACTGGTCCCTCTTAAAATGCTTCGAGTTCGAGTCGTATGTGTCGCACATGATGTCTGTCATGTGTCAAGGGATGTCCTCTCCGTGAAAGGATGCCGCGTCTTTTTGCCGGTCATTGTAGAAGGATAGCTTCTATGACTCGTTATTCTGTGACTTGCAAATATGGAATGTGTATACCGCTGCTGTTTTACGTCGCGTGTGTGCATCTCCAGTGTACTACTAGATAACTCAACAACTCCGCTAATCTCAACATCTATTTAATGTTACAGGCTTCATTTGAATGTTATCGAGTACGCGACTGATCCATGTTATTAAACTGTGCCACGTATGGCTTAGGAGCTTTTCAACAAGTCAGCTCGAGTAAGATAACCTTTTCGACCTCTATCAAGTCTAAAGAATATATCGGTAAGTGTTTCAGAGCAAAGGCCAAGCTGGCCGGAGAACATCTGCAGCTCATGTAGACAAACTTTCCCAGTTGTGTTGAAGTCGAGTCGCCGAAAACCGGCCTCGATCGTTCCAAAAGCGAGGACTAGTTTGTCGAGAAATTTCTGGCGCAGGCAATCTGAGCTCGTCGAGCGATTCTTGATAGACTTCGCACTACTAGCTCGAACACGTATAACATCGTCCGGTGGGGAGAGGTTCTGCTCATCTGAGGCAAGAAGCCGCTCAAGCTGCTCGGATCGAGCTTCTTCGTATGCCAGCCGCCTGAAAAACAATTGTAAACGGAAAAAATATCACCAGTAAGTGAAGAACTGTTATAGAAGAATACTGAAGTACAAAACATAAATCGATTAACCGTTTCCTGCACAGTGCAAACCAACTTACTGAATCATTGCCTGCATTGCTTGCTCCATTCTCGTCATTTTCCCGTCCATTTCCTCATTCGCGTTTTTCAAGCTCTCCAGCCCACCGAACCCGGAATCAATCGCCCGCCAAATCGCCCCGCCTTCGTCCAGGTCGTCACTGCTCTCGAAGATTCTCACATCCACCAAACCCTTAACGGACAGTTTTTCAAGATATCTCCCGACTAAAGCAAGAAGCCTGCGTATTCGCCGCACCTGCGCGACATCGTTTTGACTTTGCTCATAGAGGAATTCAACTTCGCTCATCAAAATCCTCAAATTCTGCGGCAGCAATTCCTGCGTCCACCGAACTCTCTCTCGACCCAACTCAGCTCGGACTTTCTTCAGCTCGCTTTCGGTGACTGACCGTAGTGCTAGAATCTTGGACTCGTTCTCGCACTTCTGTCTTTTGCAAAACTGCAGCTCGGCTTCTAGGTCTTTTTTGCTCTCCAGCAGTTCGTTGTAATCAGCATCGAGATTCTTGTATTCCGCCATCGATTCGGCAAGTCTGCCCTCAAATTTACGCGTCAGATCGCGCTCTTTCCTCAAAAAGGCTTGTTTTAGATCCTGCGAAAGTGTAATAGGATATATCTTATAAAAACGAGTAAATACAGATGGTATATTATAAGATATGAATGTGTATATTACTCAATTAGAATCTGAAGTTTACATTCTATAACTAGATCATAAACATAGACTACAAAAGTCAACATATTTTTCGAAAGATTCGTATATGTCGACTTTCGTAGTCTATATGTCTTATGTTTCGTAACGAAGCAAGAGTTCTATAGAGTTTGGATTTCTCAATTCATCATAAAATTTCAACTTCACGTGAGAGAAAGATGATGAAGTAGGTCCGCATCTTCCTGTCACCAACTTCCATCACGGACTTCATGAGACTCGATAAAATCTCCTCGATGTTATTTTCGTGAAAACGTATTAACACTATAATACTGACCCGTGCGTGTCGGCTCCACTGAGCCTCGAGCTCTCCGGTTCGGCCATGTGCACGAGTTCGAGCTTCTTCCAACTTCTCATTCAACATTTCCATGCTGGAAGGAAGTCTCCGTCATTGAAATCTTTTTCTCACTTACTCTTTCTCGAGTCGCCTTACAACAGCTTCCATGTCGTTCGCTGCTTTCTGACTATGTGCAATAGCCGTCTCATGCCTGCAGAGAGAATCCATGCTTGAAGCGTGCAAGATGCGAAATATGTGGGCTACTCTTTCTGTTTTCGCCTCAGCATTTCTTCATGTTCCATGGCTCTCCGAGCGATTTCCTCTTGATGCCTGCTCACTATGAATATCAACATTCCTCACTCCAGCCAGCTCACTCGCGCTCTTTCATCTCCAGCATCCTGGCGTGCTCCAATTCCTGCTGATTGAGCCCATTTTCGTGCCTGATAACTCCGTCATACTTCAGATTCTTCCGAAAATCCATCTCACCTCTCCTCCCATTCTCCCTTCATAGTCGCTAACTCTCCTCTATGTGTCTCCCGTAAACTATTGACATATTCCGCATGCCTGACGAAGCACGACCGTATGACCTCCCACAGTCGAGCGCATGCTACTGTCGATCCTTCGTCTCTAATAGTTCCTGATGGCCTCTGAGCCTGTCCTTCAGCTCCCGTATGTGCCTGATTGTTCCGAAATTTCAATCTTCACATTTTTCTCTCTCCTACTTTTCATGTTCTCTCGCGGCTTTCTCATGATTCTCAGTGTGATCTTCCAGTGCCGAACGATGTCTGAATGAAGTCCCACGTTGGCCTTGTGAATGAAAATCTCTTACGCATCCTGCCACTCCCGGCTGGCTTGCTCCAGCTGTTGCCGATGAGTCTCTCGAAGACTCCGCAATACCTCTTCATGCCTATAAATTAAGCTAAGACTAGCCACGCGGGCACCCGGCCTACTGAGTCTTCTTTTTCCTCAAAGCAGTTTCGTGTTTCCTTTGCCACTCCTCTAGTTTCCTCTGGTAACTGAAATCCAACAAATGTTCCCAATTTTTTCCCAGATTTCCCGAAATTTTCCAAATTTTCCAAATTTTTCCGAATTTTCCCAATTTTTTCCAGATTTTCCGAAGTTTTCCAAATTTTCCAAAATTTTCCCAATTTTTCCCAAAATTTCCCCAATTTTTTCCAGTTTTTTTTATTATCTTCGGCTAACAGTCACTCACTTTTCCTGAATCTCTCTCAGAGACCCTTCCCGTTCCGCAGCATGTGACGCCGAGAGATTTCGCAAGGTGGACTCATGCCTGAAAATGAAGATTCGAAATATCTGACTTCCGGCCGATTACTCCTCCTCTCTTCGCAGTATCTCCGCCTCCAACAGAGCCTTGTGCGATGCCGTAATTCGGTCCAACCTAGTCGACCGTTCCATCACCGGCCAGCACGCGACTCACTCTTCATCCTTTTCCGTTCTATGCCGATTGTGTGCATCACGCAACTTGTCCATTTCCGAGCGGTGACTAGGAAATGACGTTCCACACGGCACCAGTCCAATGCCTACCTTGACGCGATCTCGTCGATTTCTCTAACCTTCTCGTTCAGACGCGAACGTGACTCGGACAGCTGGCAATAGGGAATTTCTCGCGCGCCAGGAAACCAAGGAAACTGACTTCTCGTGCCAGATCTCCTCGCTCCCTCTCGTGCTTCTCGCTCATCATCTTAATTGTCATCGTCAACTCGTTGCATTTGTTCGACCACTCCGCCGCCCCCTATGAAATGTTCCAACCAGGGATCGAACCCAGGGTCTACTTCCTCCCGTAGCAGCTGTGCTTTCTGTCTCTCCGATTCCAGTCGAGCTTTGTAGTCATTTTCCAAAGCGCCCTAAGTCAGGAACTCTGTTAGTCTTTCCCAGTTGGGCTTTGAAACTCTCAATTCCTCATAGAGCGAGGGTGAACCAGAATTTCATGCAAAAATATCACATTTTTTTGTGGAATTTCCGGAAAATTTCTTTCCTCGCCAACAGATCAGGGAGACCCCTTTCACCACTGACATTGAGACCTGTCATTTACGAGTGATCATCCGAGTTTTCTCCTTCCCATCCGCTTCGTTGGTATAACTAAACCATTTCTATGACAGTGCCGCGATTCTGTTGCTTCGGTATACGCGGTATTGGAGATGGAGAGTCACCACTCATCCTTCCATCACAGTGTCCAATGGAGACGGTGATGAGACGTGTATAAGTTGGTATCCTTGATTGTGTGCACGCTGTCTACTTTCTTGGCCAACAATTACTATTTTAAATACCACTACTTTACCAGAACCACCCAAAGTGGTTCTTGTTGAGTTGGTTAACCTGTAGCGAGCTCCAGAGGAGTGCCGAATTCTCCCAGAGCTTCTGGGCCAGTAGGAAATTATTTGCTGTCAAAAATCCTTCTAGGTTAGCTATCCATAAGCTTGAACTTAATTTAATCTAGACGCTTACAAAATCTCCGGCGGACTTACCAGCTCTTCCAGTTGAAGCTCGAGATTCTTAATTTTCCTAGCAAGCGCATCAGGATCACCGTGCCGACTCTGAAAGGGAGAATGTCACCACCTGCCAGGTCTCGTATGGGCTAATTTTTCATTAGCGTTTCTGATAAATCTGTAAACCGGATCATGCCCTTAAGTTCAAGACGTGAAATAACATCATCGTTCGATCGCGAGTCATCTACCGCCTTCTCAAGCCCCCTAAAAGTAAGTTGACATGCCCGCTATGACGACTTAGTCGTCACGACTAGGATAGACTACGGTCAAAGGGGCCGCAACAGGAACTACGGGAAGCCTAACAAGCTTCATGGTGTAAACGTAAGCGGCTCGAACAGCTCGACCAGCTACTCATATTTATTTTACGATCAACTCGGTCGTCGTATCATTAATGGAATTATTCAAAGGTACTAGTTTACCATTCTTTCTAGCTCATCTTCGAGCTCTCTAGTGTGTTTCTCGAGTTCACGTATCTTCCGTTTCATGTCAGCTGGATCACCGTATTGTGTCTGAGATGACCACAGACAACTGCCTTCCACCACACGATACAAGCCGCTCGAGTTCAGCACAGTCAAAAAGATTTATTTGCGCTTCTCCCATAGCTCGAAATTTCATGTCAAGCTGGGATTGGGTTCCAGCAATCTTACCGCTTCTGCTAGTCTCCCCTCGAGATCGCGTATTTTCCGCCAAAGCTCGGCTGGATCACCGCTGTCGTTCTGAAACAGTACAGCTATCTGCGCCGCCGCATGGGACAAATCCAGCTTCTTTAAAGAGTGATAATTGTGTTCTGTTGTCCCTTATTCAAGTTGTGTCATGTCCCATGGCCACCAAAGTACAGGAACAATTCACAGGTGTGCCCAGGAGAATATATGTTCCTCCCGAAACTGTTGCATGGCTATAACTGCTTAAGTTAGCAATCGAATGCCTATTGCCGGGATTGGGCTAGCCAGTCGGCCGGGCAGTGCCCTACTGGTTAATGTGCACGTGACGGCATTTCAAAAACAGCATTGGTTTAATCAGTTTGGGCAACCAGCACAGGATAGAATCACAGTGCAGTAAAAAATTACACTGCTGATCTCAAAGAGAGCTTACCTTCCGCGAGAGCTCATCTTCGAGCTGCTTTATTCGCCTGCTCATCATCTCAGGATCGCCGTATTGTCTCTACAGAGAACAATTCCAATATAATATTTAATCCATATTATTATATTATTCCGAATAATACACTTTATCAGGCTCATGTCAATAACGTTGAAATTACGGCGACTACAAAGCGGGATTATTACTGCTCCCTAACAGTAAACAATTTTATATAAATTTTGAAAAGCATATTCATTATAGTTTTAATAAAGTAATTTACAATTTAACACAACTGCTACAATACCACCCAATTACCATTCAATCTCTATCTTATGCTCACAGTCTCCATATAAGGAAAATTGACGACAACGAAAGTTTTTACGCAACCGAATGTGAAGTATATTGTCGAAGTGTAGGGTTGAACGCGGAAATTCTGACGTTTTCGGAATGGAGGTACTTTTTGCGATACAGTGTTTAATATTTTGAAATGCGAGATAAATTATTTTGTTCCCCTGATCTGATAATTCTCACCAGACGAGAGATATCGTCCTGGAGCTCCTTGTTCTGTCTACTAAGTGATTTCGGATCGCCATACTGCCTCTGGAATGACAGCAAACAAGACCAGTTGATGAGTCTGTGGTTGATTCGATGTGTGCGACCTACCAAACTAGCCAGCTCCTTTTCCAGCTCCTCAATACGGCGTCGCGAGGATTCTAGTTCGATCTGATCAAGGGCCGAGACCGGTTATTCTACCAGCTTCTGGCGCAGAAGAAGTATTCGCATCGGACGTTGGAATTGGCGACTTGGACTCCATGATCAGAGCCATTTGCGTATAACGTCGATACTCCTTGTGAGAAATTCCTCTTATTAATTGTACTTAAGGTTATTGCTTTATTGGTAAAACAATTTTTCACTGTGGATCCTGCGAAACAGTCTCGCTTGTCAAAGTGGAAGATTGGTCACAAATGCACAAAAAAATCCTCACAAACTTGGACGAATGCAGTTTGATCAGATGAATCATAATCACAAGTCTTTCCTAGACGGACCAAGTCCGTCCGATTATCTGCTGGAAAACCTACCTGCATTTTGGCGCTCCCCGATTTCGGCTCTTCCACGCGCTTCTGATGGTGATGATGGTGGGACTGTTGCTGCTGAGTGCCGCTAGTTTCGTGCATCCGCGAGTACATGTCGAAGCGGTGGACCCAAAATCTGAAATCGTGTCGTATCGATTTGCAGGTCTTGGCATTCGTCTCGTCCAATCATGAAATGAACAACCGAAATTTCTGCGGAATTCTCTTCCACTTATTCACATTTTTAGGGCAGGAAATTTTTCGAGTTCGTTCCGTAATTGTGGACAGATTGCAGCCTTCGCTTTCCGGACCAATTCGCATTTTTGCCATGTCGCGTTGTAGCGGTTACCTGTTAAATTCAGATTTGAATTCGACAAATGCAATGTGACCGCCGTGATTCCGGTCTAGAAGATTTTCCACTTCATCGATGAAGCTACTCGGTAATGCTTCTTTGACGCTGTCTTTCTTTCGGATGTTGTCGAGTAACTGCAAGCATGAATAACCGAATTACCGGAAATTCCGACTTGGAATGAACGACTTTAAGTTTTTGTGACTATGAAAACGATATTATTTAATTTGATAAATAATATTTACTTTATCAATAATAGAAACTGATACTACTTTATTAAATTACCTATATTTCCAGAATTTTCCCAGATTTTCCGGAAATTTTTGTGTTTTTTCCGACCAATAAGCGTCATTCTCCGTTCGGTCTTTACGAGCTTTCCGCCTATAAAATGAAATATCCATAATTTCGTAATCAGTTCTTCTCCCGCTGACTTTGCTACCCTCGGCGGCGCCACCACCCCGGCGACACTTTCCGCGCCACAGTTGAATATGCAATGCGGAACGAAAGCCCGAAAGAAGCGTCATTGTTGTCCCTGGCAATCCGGAGCTACCAAAATGAGTTCCGAATTGAAGGTCACTTCCTAGAATTAAAACTAAACCAATTGTTTAACGACTGAACTTCATGTGTTTTGAAGTTATAAGGCATAGTAGCCGAACCTATTTTTAACCCGAATATCTTAGCTTGGTTCAAGCCTTAGTTGTCTATAGGTTTTCATCCATGATAGTACCGATTATCCACTTCGCGACAAATTATAACAATTATAAATCATTATAAGGATTATAAAGAGATATCACTTTATAAATCATTTACTACCGCAAAGTACAGCTATATAAATAACTTAATAAGATTTAGTTTTCGATCGGGGAACTATCATTCTCCATTCTGTATCTATTGTTCATTATTGCAGCAGATGATACGTCTGCCGCTCCTCGTCTGCCTATCTATGGTTGGCATCATCACCCTTTGCTGTTCAGTAGGGGGGCTTTCGTTTTCGTTCGAGCTCGGTATCATTTGACTTCCCTGTTGCTCTTATTTAAAACTTTATTCTATCAGCGTTTAGCAAGGACGTGTATATTACGACTTGAATTTCGTGGCGCGCAGTAATTGCCTTACATTTTCGAGTTCAATTCTGCTGATAACACCATTTTTGTCTTTGTCGTAGTACTTCCATAAAGCTGTGAGATCGGCTTCTTCCAGCGGTGCGACACCCGACATATCTTTAGGTCAACTTGCAGCCATCCGAAGATCACAAAGATTCCGATCAAATGTTACAACGAATAATGATTTCTAGAATCGAGTAACAGGCGAAATAAGCGACACTGAACTGACTGGCAGCAGATGGGACAGAATCCTTACATACAAGAGAGAGGGTGAAATCCTCGATTTAAAGTCAGCGCTGTTTTGGCAGATATTGTTGCTGTTATACAAGAGAAGCGGCGGTAGTTCCACAACCCAGCCAACGTAGTCGTGAATTACTCATCCTATACACCTGCCGATTAAAGGAATCCGATTTGTGCAATAATCGATTAGAAGGGCGAGCGCGATAATTCTGCGCCGCAGCCGTCGTAAACTATCGTAACTATCCCAATAGAGGAGGATTATGCTGTATTAACCAACCAATTAACAGAAACAAATTATGTAGTGGAAACTCCTTACGAACCTTTACATACCGATATAGGCTTTGGTTCATCAACGGGACAGCGGACACAATAGTTCTATCAGCTCCTCTAATTCATACGGTTGTCTGACTTCTCACTCGTTATTGATGTTTAGAGAGCTCGGTTAGTACATAATATATCATCATGAGGAATATTGATACGCGTATATCTACAACGGTCGTTTCTGCGAGTACTGTATCGTTTAACTTTATTGACAAAGTGGAAAAAAATTCAAAGCTGATGTTGTAAATCCAGAACTCCTTTATAAGTTGATCGAGAAAAGCTTTTATTTAGTCGGGAAAAGGTGTTTTTCATAACTTTTTATTAATTAATTTACCAGCTCTATATAATATTGGCTTAGGTTCTCGAACGTTTGTAGCTTAGTGTAGAATGGTCTGATTGGGCGTTTGTTGCTCAGAATAGGTATCATAGCTTGAAGCTGGGAAGATAGGTCAATTGATGGTTCCTTGTCAGTTTGTTTATTTTTTATCACACAATAGTGGAGGCCACTGCTGCTGAAAGTTCTCAGAGCTCTGGAATGCAGAGGGAGGTTAGCTTTAGGAATACCTTTTTGCACTTCCATCTCAGCGCATCGAGCCTTAATAAGGTAATAATAGGGGGATGTGTTACTAGTCGTACGGAGGGGGAGATATAATAGAAAGGAGTTTGATAGGAAATATGTTACTAATGATACGGAGGAGGAGATATAATAGAAAGGAGTTTGATAGGAAATATGTTACTAGTGATACGGAGGAGGAGAT
>JAAPAO010000831.1:0-11992 GCA_013115145.1 Perkinsus chesapeaki
CTCCTCCTCCGTATCACTAGTAACATATTTTATATTATATCTCCTCCTCCGTATCACTAGTAACATATTTTATTTTGTATCTCCTCCTCCGTATCACTAGTAACATATTCCGCCTCCCCATCGATTTCACTCCGTTTTCCTCATTCCACTTATCCCCTCTACATCCTACTCGCTTCTAAGGAAAACTCACACCATCCCAGCAGCAGCACCAGCGGCAGCAGCATTTCCAAATTGATTAACTCAACTCCAACCAAATGGTAAATCGTCAATCAAACATCATCAGCCCGCCACCACCATCGTCAGAAATCTTCCCTTCCTCCTCCTCCTCCTCGTCGACGACTCTATTAACACAAACCCGACATCGCCGAGACGCCATGGACCTCATCGCCGTGAGGGATGCCCAAAGCAACTGATGCGGGCGAACTCTATCCAAACGCCTAAGAATTATAAGTCAACTAATCAATAACAAGAATAATACAAATCAATCAATTCTCAGTGAGCGTAACCTTCCTGCGTTCACTTCCTAATGGAGCCGAAAGAGCTCATCAATCTATCTCACTAATGTCCAAGACCTAATGCCAGATATACCTCAGCATTACCTACTCAGTTAATATTTCTATAATACTTAATATACCTTCAATAATATGAGTTACAACGTATTTCGAGATGATTTTTTCGCGATTAGTATCCTGGTTGGTTTAATAAACGATCGCGATGAAAAAACATTGGGTCGAAATTCCCGAGTTTTCGACCTACCGGAAAATTTTCACCCGCAGAGCTCGTGTGAAGGAAGACCAGAGGTCGAGTAGCGGCACATAATTCCGCCAGTATAATTTTGAAACACCTCCGAATATACCTTCAAAATTGCATCATCAAACACTTCCTGGTTGGGGAGAAACTCTCATTCGAAATTGGATGAAAAGTTATGGGACACCCTTTAAAGTCACCCTTCACTTAGCTGGTCCGATACAACAACAACAACATCATTACTATTTTACCAACAAAAACATATCATTCGAAATCGCCACGTTTTCAAGCGTGCAAGGCAGCAACCCATTCCGCGACAATTCACAAATCCACCAACTCCCGAAAAACACATTGAATCATTTTCGCGCTGCGCTTGGATTCTCCTCACCTGTTAGATCTGCTCTTAGGCCGCTTCCGTTCCTCTTCCATCACTTTCACGCGCGCCACGAAATCACCCACAATAGAATCTTCCACCGGCTCTACCTTGACCAAACTCCAGTCGACCTCCTTCGACCCTACAGTAGTGACAATAATACTCTACTCTAAATTACATCGTCAGCTGAGAGCCGCCTAGCTCCAAAGTGTTTCTCGAGGATCGGAGAGTGCTCCTAATGCGGAGAAGATACGGTCAAAATTTCGCAGGGACAAAAACGTTCCCAGAACAAATGGGTAAACTCTCCAACTGGTTCAATGCTGTTCACTGATTTTCTGATTCCAAACAGTCACGCGCCCCAAAATACTACCCATATCTCCCAAAAACCGCCGACAAGCGGCGCCAATCGCCGCCTCAACGAACCGATCCTCCGGGATTTCCTTATCACCCGAATCGCTGCTGAGCTTGAACACACAGTCAAGAATCACTTCAGTTCGAGACAGAGAGGAGCCCTCATTCATCAGGCCAACTGCGACGCAACAGCGATTTATCCAGCAAGAACTGGTATATTTATTTGCCTTCCCCAGTTCAGCGCAAACTGTCCTGAAAATTACTTCATCTCCGCGCTAAGAGTTAGGAATCTTTTCGCACTACAAAGTTTTTCCGCCCATTAACCCACTTAACTCAAGTCGCCATCACCTATCTACGCCGCAACAGTCGTAGATTCTGTCGACTATAAAACTGGACTAAATTCTACACTTTGGAGTTTTCAAATGTGGCAATCTGATTTCATCTCCACTGAGGCATCGGATAAGCCTGGGCCACATACCCCGACGCTTGCTGGGGAGGAGGATTCCCATAAGAGCTGTAACTCGAGCCGACAGCACTTGCCATCGCAGGCCGACTTCGTTGCTGCTCCTGCTCTTCCCTGAAAATGCTAATAATCGAATACTCATCATCAAGCACAACGGAATCTCCACGTCGACGTCGTCTATGAATCTTCATTATTTCCCGATCGTTAAGTTTATTTAGTTTGTCATTTTGTACGCCTTAGCCTCACCAAAACAAACCACTATATCTATACGCTCAATTAAACCGTAATTTTCATTGCCAGGAGCTCATAATAGATTTGAATCGTCCATGATAAATCCTCCACCTTAAGTACTTATATATGATCGCCGCTTGCAACTGAGTCAACGCCTTTTGCCGAAGCGCTCGAACTTCAAATTGCTTCCTCGAAGTGGTTCTTATCTCTCGGAGATACGCTTCGACATCGATAGAATTCGACCTGATAAAACGCATATGAAGAAATCTCCCTAGTGCGAAGGAACAGAAAAGATTCTCCTACCAATAAGAAAACTACTAACCGAAGGCCACTTCATGATTTTCGACCCCATTATTCCCTCCCCATCGAAGTCCCCCTAATACTCAACAGCTTCGTACTAATATCACAAGTAGGCCTTAGTGGCGCATGCGCGGAGCTCACAGAGAGCGCAAATTGTCAAGCTATTTCCTTCAATGTTTGCAAAGCTCTAAGATCTCATCGAAGCTGAGGTTTGACATTCCACCGAGAACCCTCACAACTCAAAAACCTATTGAATGTCACTTAGGGGGCTCAGGATTATCGCGAGATGTGCCATTGATGCTCCTAAGCTCCCCTATGAGACCCATCTGAATTTGCTGCTTTAGAACTCGGGAGTTGGGATCAGTCCTGCGCTGATATCCGACACGTGATGGGACATCTACAGTGTTGACATAGTCAATGAGCTCCTGGAGCTGCTTTTGATTATCAGCTATTGGCTTTTCGGCGAGACAAGCCTTGCCAGCTTTTAAAGTGGTCATGATGTGATCGTGATGCGTATAAGTAGTAGATCCGACAATAACCGCTTCAACTCACATCAACCTCCTTCGATCAAGCTTTGCACGCATGCACAACGTCATTGTAAAGCAACAGTATACGTTTCACTCGCTCCATAAATGTATATCATATTATCATCACTGGTAGTCTGCTCCTCGAGCATCACCCTGGCCTTCTTCCCACTACTCCAAAAATGCGAGTTTTACCCCAATAAAAATACATACTCTCCACCACCATTATCTCCCTCTCCTCAAAAATAATATTCCCGCGCGCCCCGAAATCCATATACTACTTCAAAGCATCATCTAACCCCAGCAGCCATTCGTCCAGCGAGCAATCCTCCTCTACAAGTTCCAGAATCTGCACTCGATCTCCCAACAACTACCATCTCTAGAACCTACTTGTGCTCCGAGCTCCGAATTGGTCTTTTGTTGCTGCTCTTCAGTTTCAGATGAATCAGTACTTGCTACAGACTTTGGGCCCGACAGCCATTCTTGGGCCTGACAATGAGGTCATCCAGCTTACTATAATAATATACAGTGTAAAAGCAGTAAGTATTCACATTAATGAGACAAACCTGAATTCAACTTGCTCAAATACGACTAAGGCATTTTTCGTTTGTACTGAAAGTGTCGCAGGATTAACGCTGTTCTTTATATATGGAGTAATTGTACATTAAAAATGAGGAAAATGGACAATGGAAAAATAACATTATCAATAAAATTGGTAATGTGCATCGAAGTATAAGTCGTGTAAGTTTACACGACTCTGAACTCTCCCATCCAGCCTCAAGAGCGGTAGTTCGCCCCGTGAAACACATTATTAAGCGAGTTCCTCGAAGGCCAAAAATCAATTCCAAGCACAAGTAAGCTTTAGAGACAAGCAATATTAACATCACACTCGTCCCCAACGAGAACCTATTTTCCCTGCAATTCCCTCCTATATCACCTCTTTCACAGCAGTGGCCGCACTTTCCCTCGCAAGAGTATATTCTCGAGTTTTCTCAATCAACTCAGTGGTGCGATCTTCAACCTAATATGAATCTTTCACCTACAACGAATCTTCCACCATACCTGTTGCAGATGCAGTTTAACCGTATAGGCATTTTGTCGACGATTATTATCATAACTCACTGAGTTCTGGCCAACACTCGATCCTTGTGTGCCAACCTATACAAGCACATATTATCACATGTACTTCTTATGATGAATCATAATCACTTTCGATTTATCCCCCTCCTCCACATAATACCAACCGAACACCATTCACTACCTATTTTTACACAGCATTGCACTTCACCACAATTTCTCCTGTTGCTTTTCATCTACATATCTACACGGTTATCTTTCATATGAATTTCACCGCCATACATTTATACATATTTTATATGAATTAAACCGCCAAACATATTTTATTGTCATTTCCACGGTGCAATTATTCTAATTCCTCCGATAACCCTCCACACTACTACCTTTGCATTCACTGCTTGCCCAGTAACAGTAGACTTCGGTCCGTTCACAGGCTGAATCTGAATAGATATCAATTAACCCACCAAACTGATCAATTCCATGGATACGACCTCTACGTGAGAATACAATCAAATCTACAGCGAGAGTGAAAGATACTCCCGGCCAACTAGCATCGACCTTTGCCCGACGGTGCCTGGTAATCGCTTACAACATGCTCTGCTCACATCGCGCATGCTGCAATTTAATCTTCTTGAGCTATTACTACAATCAAGCCACAAACTATAGTATCTCCATATGGAATACACCCGAGAAGAGCGCAAATCTTTCTGAATATTATAAAAATTCCCCCAACTTCTCCAGAGCTATAAATATAAAACTATCTAAACTGCCGCTTTACTACCGTCTGAGGCTGTTGTTGTTGCTGTTGCTGAGGACCCGAGCTGTACACTGGAGGATCGGCCGAGAAGGTACCTCGGAATAGAATACTACCAAATCGGCTTTGTAACCCACAGAGTGAAATCTATAAAGCTAAGCCGTTGTAGATGTTGACTAATCTGAAATCTACAAGATATCCTATTCCATACATCTTTCGCACCACTTTGCCTAGAGGGTTACAAAATGAACTTCAATAACATTCTAGACAGGAGCTGTATTGTACTGTTCACGTACTCGCGAGCGGTGGTACGAACACTAATTCTCGGTTATGATTGGTCTGGTATGCAGTATCATTCAATATCTCTGTGTCATTACTCTTTTTTTATTTCGGGCTTCATAATGACTATTTCTTTTGGACTTTAAGACAAGTATCTCAACTAGTACACCCACACGTCGACGCGAATCAACATACAAAAATCCGGAAATATGCTTGTGATGAAAAATACCCAGCCGCGAAATTACTCAGTAAGTTCGCCACACTCCTTGATTCCTCCCTTATGAAAGTCCCAGGTAAGATCAATTATCGCATTTACAAGCCTAACGTCACTATTTCTTCGCTATCTCCTATACCAGAGTCGATTCCTGGGAAGTCGGCAACCCTTCACTACTTGCTATAATAGTGACCAACTCAGGCAATGTACTAGAGTAAGGGCTCCATGCATTCAAATAAGGTAAGTAGACCATTCCATTATGGTCGACGTGTTGATGCCTCGGCTTGATAGACATTCCCGCGGTAGGTGATACAAAACATCGCGGTGGTACCGATGGATAGGGAGGATCTGCGAAAAGCGAAATTATCACGGCCAAAGATGCCAGCGAATACCGAAGTAGATGGTCATGGGTATGTTGTAAGTGGCGCCCGAAAACACTATTGGAACAGTGCCATAGAGATAGAATAGTTGAACTTGATTCCGTCCGCTGCCAAATACGCCTGAACCGATCCTCGTCGAATGAAGATATTCGGGAGACATACCAACATTCGGCCGTAGAGACTGGATAGTCTGCAACAATGAAGTTATATCTTGGCGGAGCCTAGAAAGATTCGGATAGATGCCTGTTAGCCTAGAGAACAGATGCTCATGCGGACTGTAACCGCTGGTGTACATTGACAATATTAAACAAAGCTGAAGGAGAACCTCCGTCTAGGAAAGCGAGAGACTTTTTGCGCCCTTATAGCACCGCAGGCGGGTGCTATTACGGGAAAATCCAAAAATGGGCCGATCCAAAAGTACGGTAGTAATGAACTACCAGTGGTCAGGGATGCAGGGTAGCGACTGCCGCCCTATCTACTCTTGGAAATGCGAAGGCGGCTATGACAAGCCTTCATTCGAGCCGCTCCCGATATGACATTCGCGAGTGAGCTTCGTTACGAAGTTGTAAGGATATGGGCGAGCGAGATATACGGTCGTTGTTGTACTAGCAAGTGCCGTGACACAAAAGTTGTCCCCCTGTCCCGATTTTCGGTTCTATCACAACTCTGTCCGCTGAGTAGGATACGTGTTGCAAGCTAAGCTGAGTGGTTCAAGCTAGTGAACGGACGCACTACAGAACTACTAAGTTATAGACAAGTATCGTCTTGTATCCTTTGGGTTTGTTCTTACACGTCCGCTTTACGTGTAACGCTTATCCTGTCACCTATTCGTGCTGGAGTTTGATCTTCAGGAGGTTATATCCCTACAGTCGTTCTTGAACTCTTCGCACCTCCCTCTCCTGCGCTGACAGTGCCATTGCATAGTTTGCGTATCCCCTAGCAAGGCCTCTCTAACCGTTTCCCCTCTGTATGAGCGGATGAAGCTAGCCGCAAGGTCTGGGATCATTCGAGTCGGGTCGGCACTGGGATGCCCGCCGGCCGCAATTCAACAGTTGAATCGCTATCTGCTTCGTTGTGGGAACACATTTAGATCTCCACGCAGCTCCCTCTCTAGTTGGTTCAAGAGCTTGACCATCAAGCCTTAAAGCTCTGAGCTTTGCCCCAACTCTTCGGGCCCAACCCTTTTTCAAGAGCCTTCGCAATGACCCATTGCGGAGCCTCTTAAAAAGTCACTGCTAATGGCTTCAACACCTTGCTAAGGGGCGTTATGTGCATCATACTGCGTACTAGTGTTGTTGTCTTAAATTATGACTCCGAGTCATTCACCCGTAACTCTGTTCGGGCTCCGATATTTCATGTGTAAGAATCTTACCGTAAGATTGCAAACCCTCTGAACGTCGACTGTACCCACCCATGTTTCTAACGCAACACTTCCCACCCTTGGCATAGATAGAACGTGCAATCGTGGTGTCGCTCAGCGCATCCACCAAACGTGGGATGGCTGGTAGTCACACGTGGTAACACTCAGACAGGGTTATCACACAGGCTTGGAGACTCACCATTGCTGTGACGGCAGCCGAGCGAGCGACACACAGACAAGCCTACACAATAGAAAGAAAAAAAATCAATCGCACCAGCGACCTGCATACAGGAATCCTTTCTTTAGCAATACGTGTTCCTAGCCTGATCATCATCGTTCCTCAATAACACAAGCTAGCAATTCCCGGGCGAGCGCATCCTGCCGTTCTCGTGGGTTTGCACCTCCAAGCACTGCGTGCCCTCCAATCCAAGCTCCCGATCGCGAATCCTAGACTAGCTACCGGGTGATGATCCCACTATTACAGTGTGACAGTCACCCTCGACGTCACGCAACATCTAGAGTAGGCCTTCCATTACATTCACTGTTACCTCTTAACTGTTACCATTCTATCGTACGTTGAATTCATGTGTGTTTGCCAGGCTGTTTAACCCAACAGTAAGGGTTAAGATGATCCTTGATCTATGGTGTTCGTATATGCGTACATCTGCACGCAGACGCACACAGGCTTATGCACAGTTGGCTGAGCTGAATAACATGGCTTGAGAGCCGCCGGCGGCGGCGTTGGCCCAGTAGTATGCTTTAGTTTATTTTTGGTCAGAAATGGTTCATACCGGCAGATCCCCGAGACCAATGACCGGCGTGTTGAACTGGCTACTGCGCCGTTTGCTTCTGGTTCTCACACTTCTTACCATCCGTCGTGAACGTCAGTCGGTTGCGTCGGGAACGGGGGTCCTGAAAGTAGACATCTCATACATGCATATACTTGGTTACGGCTACAGTGTGTTTGGGCGACTTGCTATTCGCGGAGAGTATTTCTGGGTCATAGTAGATACCGGGTCGCCCAATATTTTCTTCGTTTGGAAAGAGTGGTATGAGAGCGACTTCGGGAGTTGCTCCTATTTCCGATTTGGATGCTATACCTGCCCAAAAACTTGCAATCCAAGCGAACATAAGCAAGATTTCATCAACTTCGCCGATGGCACGGTTGTATGTGTATTTGATTACAATGACACAATCAGCATTGGCCAGGAAGACGTCCCTAATTTGCACTTCGGGCTGGTTTCCGGCCAAGATCCTCGGCATCGTCTCAAGAAGCCTTTCAATCTCCTTGGGCTTTCGCCGTACGTGAAAGGAGATTTCAACTCGCTATTAGACCAGCTGATGAGCTCATCTACCAAACCGATAGCTGCCAAGGTCTTCGGATTGTATCTTGTCGAACGTAAAGACTCAATTTCTGGAAAGCTATTATTAGGCGGAGGTGACCCAGGAATCTACAAGGGTCCGCTGCGATATGTCAAACTCAATAGCAAAGATGATTACACAGTGACGGTAGCCGCAAAGATTCAGGTAGGTGTTGACCTTCTGGACTTGGGTATAATCTGTGATGCTCTGTTGGACACTGGAGCAAATTCTATCCGAGTTCCGCAGGCTGAAGGATGCTTCCAGCGGCTCATTAAGGGAATTCAACAGGAGGCTTCGAGGGCGAGCATTGACGTCCCTTTCACTTGGGATGCGGAAGCTGGTCTTTGGACCTTTCCATGCGCATACCATGCCACTATGCCACGGTTGACATTCTGGTTGGGTAGCAAAGGGGATGTCCCGCTTACTCTTACTTACACTAACTATGTTCGTAATATAGGCAACAGCTGTGCCTTAATAATACGCCAAACAAAGAAGACAAGGTGGACTTTGCCGGGTGAAGCCATTATTGGAAACTATGTCGAGTTCCGACCTGAAGAAGGCCGAGTTGGTATTGCACCACTAGCTGTCTAGGTCACCTATAATCAAGTCGCCTAAGGCAACCTATAATAGACCGTTCTGCACGAAGTTGTACCGTGAGGCTATGTTAAGGTCTGGCTTACTAATATTGGATATCAGTGATATTAACCCGCAACTTGTTGATATTTTTCCAATTGTTCTTATTTCATGATTCAACTAAAAATCTGTTGGGAGCTATGCTCAGATTACGGAACATATAATGTTCAAAACTCATTGCAAGCTTTGAGAAAGCTTTTGTTCTGACCCCTCTTCGCCTATATCTTGCGTTGTATTCAAGGATCTCTAGAGGAGAATCTTTGAAGGTGTTTCCTGAGGGAATTCAAGTAACATGCGGTACACAGTGTACCACACGTATACTCCAGTCTGGAGTTTCCAGACGCTGAACTCTAATACGGTATAAGTATTACCCCTTATGAACTCTTATTAATAACGCCAGTAACAACGATTGCCATTGAGTGACCTAACTCAAGTACTTACCGACAACTTGTTGGTTATTGCTAGGCGAAAGCTCCGGGAGTATTTACGGAATATAAGACGAAATTTGAGATGCATTACCACGATCGGAACTTCCCCAAAATATGAAGCGCATATGAAAATATCATAAATTTGTAACAATATGCGGCATAACAGCCAAGATGATACAAATGTCAACGGGGCTGGCCGCATGAATAGTTCTTGATGAAATACAGGGCGCACCTGGGGGAATTTCAAATTCTGAATTTGATTTTCATCAGAAAGTATTGACATGTAGATCTTGGGTTGTCGCCGTCACCGCGAGGACCCGCCCATACGGAGACAAATAATAGAATAATGTCGCGCATCGCGCAGGTGGCTCTTTTGGCAGCAAAGGTTCCCATGATGAGAATCCCATTCGATAGCACATTTCCGCCAGAAATTCTCCGGATGTAGAAGTTTCTCCACACTCTCCCTGCGCAATCTCTCCGAGAATCGCATGGAATGTCGGCAGGCTACGAGACGTGATAGCCTATCACTGGTAGGAGTGAGCGATACCAGCGCGTCACGCGTGTCTTGATTTCAGTTAAACTAATATCGTCACACAATCAATATACTTATCAGTGTTTGTGACGTAATTACTTCTTGTACTACACCATAGAGTGTAAGATGCATACCGCGTCTTACGCGTACAGTAGCTCATGAAATTTTCGTGATTTACGTCATCACCTAAATTACGTGTAGTGAAATGTGGATAATGCATTTCTCTGTTGTTTTTATTACGCGGGTACATCTTCAATGAAGTGCATTAAACGCACTGAATGCATGTCAGGTGTTTGCAACAGGTCCTCGTTCTAAGCAATATACTGATTTGTGTAATTCTCTACTACGGTTAAGATCTTCAGAAGATCACCTCCTTGTCTGGTGTCACCTCTCCATTTTACTCGTCCCCATAGACTATGAGCCATAGTGAACTACTATTAGCAATACTCATTTCTTGAATACTCGTTTAAATGGATTTTCTATTATGGAGAGCATGCCACAAAACTAACTTGGCCATGTGGAGCCAAACTGGTACGACCAGTCAGGAATTTTCGTTAAACAGATTGGCAAGGAATAGGTAAGGATTGGTATGAATGAGCTCTGAAAGAATTCTCATCACATAGCGTCCGAGTTTCCAACTCTGAATCTGTCAAAGATACCATCTCTATCATTGAGGACGATATTGAATATCCGAGTTATTAACTCGGATATTCCGATAGATGCTGCTCTCTCAGCTGCTTCCTGAGTCAGTTGCGTTGGGATTAATCGCGATTGTTCTACCGCTGAGTACTTAAGTGTTGTATTTTAGACCAGATTTGGCGCTATTGTTGGTTTGTAGTTTTCACTGGAAATTTACTAATTTATAATCTCCCGTTGCAACGAAGGTGTCTGCGCTGTCCACTTCAGAAACACAACGATAAGGCTCGCGTCTCTGAGAAGCATGAGGCTTAAGAAGGGCTAATGCCAGAAAGGCCGAATAATTGTAAATCATAATTAGTATCATTGAAGCTCAAGAGTTATGTGCTTGGCGCAAAGATCTTCTAGCACCGAGGCTCCAGCGAGTACATGAATAACTCGAACCGATCAAAACTTCCCGCTCATGACGACTGTTGTCACGCTGCGCTGTTCGACGTTCTCAAGTTTAATAGAAGAGTAACGGCCTCCACCAAGATTGAGTTCAACCAAGAATTCTGATATGGTCGCATTGTTCTTGTGAGGGTTATCGCACAGAACCTGTAAGCTGTCACGACCACTGTGTTCACCAGACCCTTGAGCAGACGAAGTATTAGCAGACTTCTTAGCAACGCGACTCGCGGGAGGCATGAGAGATCAACAAAAGACTCTTATTTTGGAGTGGCCCGAAGCGCACAGGGTTCCCGCGGGAATAGCATAGCTATCGGTCGCGATCGCCCAGATGGTGGCGCTACAACTATGGGCACAGATACAGACTAATATAGGGTGGAGACTCCACCGTGGAGTAGTATTTAACGATAGACAGAGTTAACACAGCTCACCTGAATATAAGCGAGTTACTAAGGACATAACTACTGTGAGACATACTGTGAGAACAATTTCCGCTCCATCTGGACTTATTGCTGCCATTGCTTCTATACCAGCAGGAAAGATGCCGTCAGGAAGCCGACCCGGATCGGGTATACCAAGCGAAGTCAGAAGACGATACCCCGGCTTGAAATACTTGGTGATTTGCCCAAATACATAGTGTGGCGTATCAAGCTGAGAATTAGAAAAGAAGCATTCAACCAAACGCATAAATGGGGCATGTAGAATAGCCCAACTCACCACGAATGTCTCGCTGTCTTTTACTGCTATCAGGTTGGTATCCTGAAAATACCAGCGGTCCTCATTGCAACGCTAAGCCTTGTTGTGCCCGTATAAACTACAACTTACCCCGTTGATGTCGTGTGCCCACTAGGCATGACGAGCTATGATGATAAGTTATGTAGGTTTCAGTATATCTGCCTTT
>JAAPAO010000832.1:0-11876 GCA_013115145.1 Perkinsus chesapeaki
GTGCCCAGGTAGCTTGTAGAGCTGTGGCGTGGACAACAATGTGTGGCCACCTTACTCCTTACACTTCTGCTGCTAACCCAGCCTACTTTGCTTTAGGCTACGTAACAAGTAGGCAGTGGTGGATTGTCGGTGCCATTATCATGGCAATGAATCTCGTTAGTCTTGTAACTATCGGTTTCGGCTACTGGTGGCTCCTCGGGTATTGGTGAAGGCTTCATCCACAACACATTCAAGCATGATTATCATCAGTCTTTTCGCCGTACAGGCTTTTTAGACGTTCCTTCTATCACAGTAGATAGGGAATAATCCGTTCAATTTACTGAATATTGTTATCCGGTATAAGCTTGGCTTACGCTGTGGAAATTCCGACAGACGTACATGACTGTCGATTTGAAACGGTTTATATATTACCCCCTTACCAAGCAAAAGTTGTTGTGTTGTTCAAGATAAGTAAGGTTTACCAGTAACGACTGGAGGCGGTGGTGGAGAGAGCTCTGCACTGAAACGGGGTGCGCATGTCTGGGCAATTATATGTGGCATGTTAAGATCCATTCGAAGGGCGATTTTAAAATTAATGGAAGTGCGAAGATATCTTTATGCGCCGTTGTGTTACATGGAGGGAGTGGTAGATGTGGCCGTTCTGGTGCGTGGGAGAGCTACGTGCCGTGAAGCGTGTAAAAGTTGATCTAGTAGATCAATAGGCAATACTGAAATGAGAGGCTAGTTAGGATGCCTTGAGGGGCAATAAGATCTGTGAGGAATCCTCATTGGTCCTCCGCACCCAGGACGATCCTCGGGATCGTTGCTGAAGTTGTGGTATGGAGCATTTAGCTGCTTGAAGGATCTAGCGATGGTGTATCTTATTGTTGAGGGTTGATTGCTAGAGGATGAGTTCATGGTAAGCTTTAGTTTTATTTTATTGGTATGCCCGGCGAAGTTGTGAAAGACGTCCAACCGAAGGAGCTACCGCTCACTGAGAACGAGGCCGTCGAGTCCTCACCCTCCAGCAAGTACGCTGGCTCCGAGAAGCTCCATCAGAGTGTTTTCAAATCTAAATGGCAGGAGCTCCGCAACTGGCATAAAAACGTCTGGCCAGGTGCGAACATTCCTGTTGTTGCTGGTATATTTGCGGTTGGTCTCATCTTGTGGTGGATCGTCCCCCCAGGACTTGGCTCCAACACATGGGATCTCTTCATCGTCTTCTTATGCACTATTATCGCTGCCGTCTTGGAGCCCTTGCCATTGGCCGGTGTGTGTATAGTGGCAATTGGTGTATGTTCGGTAACCGGTGTCCTTACTACGAGCGAGATGCTTTCGGGTTTCTCCAACTCCTCAGTGTGGCTTATTATATTTGCCTACTTCATCTCAGCTGGCTTCGTTACCACTGGTTTAGGCAAACGTATGTGCTTCATCGTCCTCAAGTACGTCGGTTCCACCACCATCGGCCTCGGTTATGGCATTTGTATCTGTGAGCTCGTTTTGGCTCTCGCTATACCGTCCTGTACTGCAAGAGGCGCAGGTGTTATGTTGCCTATCCTGCACCCACTGGCAAGGGATGCTTTCCAGTCTGATCCAGAGATGGGCACCCAGAATAGGATTGGTACTTATATTGTGATGGTCGAGATCACAGCTAATGCTTTGGCGGCCCCTTGTTGGCTTACTGGTGGTGCTTGGAATGCAATGATGGTTACCTTCATGGAGGACGTTGGAGTTCATCTGTCTTGGGTATCTTTCGCTGCATCTCAAGCTCCGGTCGGTATCATTGTACTGGCTTTGGTTCCGATTGAAATGTATTTCCTATTAAGACCAGAAATTAAGAGGACTCCCGAAGCTCGTAAGATGGCCGAGGATCAGCTTAAGGAGATGGGGAGGATGAAGCCGTTGGAGATCACCATGCTGTGTGTCTTCCTTGGTGTTGTTTTACTGTGGATCCTATCTTCTACAGTCAGCAGTATATTCCCGTTCTCCAGTACAGAAGTGGCTGCTATGGGCGTGTCCGTTATGTTACTGTGTGGCGTCATCACTATTAAGGACAATGTCATTTCCAATAAGGGAGCCTTCAACCTTCTATTGTGGTTCTCTGTATTGGTTATGTTGGCGTCTGAGCTCAAGACCAAGGGCTTCTGGATCTGGTTGGCCGATCTCATCGATTTGAGCTCTCTTCCACCTTACGCTTGCCTATTGGTTGTATGTCTCATCTTCTACGTTACTCAGTACGTCTTTGCCTCCATCACAGCTCACGTTTCCGCCCTTTACCCCGCCTTCATCCAGATAGCGCTCTCGGCTGGTGTGAATCCTGAGGTTGCCTGTCGTGCATTGGCAACTTGCACTTGGTCAGGAAACCTCACTCCCTACACATCAGCTCCTAACCCAGCCTTCTTCGGTCTTGGTTATGTTACCAACAAACAGTGGTGGGGCTGTGGCTTCGTGGTGCTATGTATTAACTTCATAGAGCTCATCAGTATAGGTTTTGGTTACTGGTGGCTCCTTGGTTTCTGGGGCAACTAAGGGATGCTTGTTGTGGCTACCATATAGTCATTACTTTAGTGAAGATGAGGGTGAGATGTCAGCAGCACAGGCCTCAGGACCTTTTTAAATCCTATGGTCGACCAGACCAGCTGCTGCTGCAGCTTGTATAAGAATACCCCAGTTTGTTATATGCCCTAGTAAAAAGTATAAAGTGCGTAATAGTATAAAGTAGCTCTAATGTATAGTCGAATGTAGCAGCAGCACCGCTCTCTGCATTCTTGTTTATCGCTGTCACCAACACTAAGGACAAGGCAGCTCATGTTTTCTATTATTTTTTATCACAAAAGTGTGGAGTGCGCTACCAGTGCAGCAATTATTATCTCATTTCTGTCGCCTGTCGTTCCTCTTGGACCGGACAGTGGCGGCGAGGTGCTTTATTTTGCTGCCAATTTAATCTGGTATCTTAGCTCCATCACTGCTTCTACTATCTGTTTGGTGATAACTGTGGCAACCACACACAATGTTGTGTCTGCTACTATGGGATCCTTCCGGGGATCAGCATCACTTTAAGCTGTCATTAAGGCGAGTCTTCTCGTCTATTATGATAGCAATATATATAGTTCTATCACTCTATAGTTACTGATCATCGATAATAACAGTTGTGTTGTTACAAGTGTACGGGCAATTGATGGGTAGCAATGATTTTCTAATGGCAACCGGAAGCTCTTCATCTTCGGAAGTCTTACTGCCAGAGACGGCAGGAAGCTTGAGATGGGTTGTCTTGACTTTGGCATGTCTGGCGTTATGTGGCCAATACTACGCCTACGATATACCATCGGCCATCAATGACCAGATGAGAGCTAGCTTCATGGGTGGGTGGAGGAGAGGCGGGAGACAGACGAGCGATAAATAAGAGGGAGATTTATCACTGCAAAGTTTAATGGACGCAATCCTTATGGAGTTTGAAGAAGGAGTATTGCAGCACTCACTGGAATCACTAGAACTGCGGAAAATAGGAAATCTGTGGGACATCGGGAACTATTCAGAGGGGTGCGTTAAAAGTGCCCGTCACAGTGGTTTTACTGATAGAGAAATATATGCTCCTTCAAGGAAGGTGTTTTTGTTTCTTCTTTGAAGATGGCAACCTGGTAGAAAATATGTTCTTCAATTTCGTTTCCTGGGAGGCGTCGGATGTTCCTTTACAGTTCGTTGTCATATATAAGCCTTTGGCCCCTCACCTCTCGACGAAGCCAATTGACCCTCGCCTTTTCTATGCGATTCTATACGGGGATTATGAATAGCTTGTTGGGTGATTCCTGGTGGTAGATAAGGGTATGAGCGAGGAGCAGTACACTTACTACTTTAATCTGCTTTATACAGTATATGCTTTGCCTAATATAATAACACCTATGGTGCTTGGAGTATCAATGGAATGGATAGGGATAAGGTAGTATATGATAAGGGAGAGATACAAATACAACTGTTTGCCATACAGTCGTACAGAGGACCAAGACAAACCGATGCAGATGACAGCCATTTTTCAAAGAAGGTTGTCGTCTTTATTGGCTTCGCGAGAAAATAATTGATAGCACTTGGCGGGCACACATAGCAATATGTATATTATATACCAACGCTTGTCTTATAGGACTTTGTACTTAGTCGTTTCACGGAAAATGACGTAGTGTTCTCGGTACAGAGAAATAACAGAAAATGGGTTCTTAAAGGAAGAACGTGTTCTTCTTGGAAGTATTTGCTGCTGCTTCTCTGTTTGTACCGGTTTAGACTTCTTCTGAGCCATCATAATCCGTCTCGGATGTGGTTGGTAATTTGTGCCATGGAGGTACTTCTCGATGGAAGAGCGTACCGTAAAATGCGGTTGTTTGCTATACTAGGAGGGAAAATAATGATTTAATAGGGAAACTGTCTGTAGTGAAAGATCTCGTTGGAAATGGGGGAGGTGTAGGGCTTTATATATAACATAGGCCCCCGAACTGGAGGCGAGTTATAGTCGTACAGGCTGTACATGTACATCCTTAGCACGCTTAAGGAGTCGTCTCCATGGTTGTGCCATAATAGGTATTCGATCTTCTATGCTTTCCATTTCAGGTTGATGCTGATAATTCTGGCAGTACTACTTTTTATCGGTCAACTTCTCCAGTGTATGGGCTCCTATTACTTTTCAATGAACCTAATGCTACTTGGCAGAGTCGTGTACGGCTTGGGAGGAGAGAGCATGAATGTAGCATGCTCCATCTGATCTCCTAGTGTTCATCTTTGGTGTTGTTAGGTGGCGCAGACTACCCTATTGGCTAGCTGGTTCAGGGGGCACGAGATCGCCTTCGCTTTGGGATTGAATCTTTCAATTGCTCGATTCGGTTCGGTTCTGAATGACGTGTTGTCTCCTCCGATAGAGCTTAGATATGGAGTGAGCAGATTCCTCTGGTGCTGCTACTTGCATGTGTGTTTAGGTTACTGGTGCATTTATTGGAGGGCTTATTGGTGTGACGAGTAGGTGGGGGTATAGGAGTGTACTTGGGCCTTGCTGGATTATCATCAGTCTGGGGTTTCCGGACAGTTCGTTTCCTACAACGTTTGCTATTTTCCCCATTAAAGGATCGGCGCGTTTCGTATTGTGGTGTGAGTGTGCCAGTAGACCGATTACGGATCTTTGGGTCGACTACTGCAGGAGGAGTGTATTATGATAGCTCAATAAGTAGTTTGCGTAGGGCAAAATATTGCCAATTCACATCCATTGTATAGCCTTATCTACATTATAGTACCTGCGACATTTTCGTTACTACCCACGGAACACTTCGAAAGGATTATCAACAAATAGGTATTAGGTGCTATTAGGTGCTGTTATCCTTACATTGGCATTGTGTCACTTTGCTAAATATACAGATGCAGCAGACGAGAGAGAGGGAGAGGCTAATGAGAGTATTATGGAAAGGTGAGAGGCATGGGGACATATTGAACATAAAGGAGAGAGAATACAGATTATGAAACCCGACAATTCTATTAGATCCGTTTTCATGGTTGTAAGTATCGGTTAACCAATGAGATGAAATGTAACACCTATTGGGAGCCGACTTGAATATAGCAGTGCGCGTTTATCTCTATACTTGCTCGGAACGCTCGTGGCATTTTTGATAAATATCTTTCACTTACAAGATCACCTGAATCCTTGGATGGCAGACTTCCATGTCACCCCCTTTTGCTTTTCAGCCTTCGATCGTCGTTATCATTACCTGTCGAGTTCTGGTTGGTATGCCTAAGTTGTTTGTTGGCTTATGCTGTTATATTACCATTTAATAACATAGCCGCAGCCTTCTTTGTTGAGATATGGTATCCTAGTATGGACAAGGATAGGGCTCATATCAGAGTTGGCAAGATTATGGGGGTAAGTGGGCGTGGACTGGGCATTTCATGTTGCTTATTCCTGAAAGGCTCCTTATCTGCTTTTATTGTTTTTCATTATCACACCGAGATTGTACTGCTATCTATCTTGATAGATGTGTGAGCTCAAGGCAATAGCTTTATACTGTCGGACACTGTATATATACGTACCTCTATTAAGTATACTGTATATTTCTTTGTACTATATGGCATGACTATTGCGATGCGTAATTGCTGTAAGTCAGTCTATCACTGTGCCGTTGTCCAGCATGTACCATCCGGGGAACGCTATGGGGTAGCGGCATGTACCTTCGCTATTCCATTCGGAACTGTAGCACGTGAATGATCATGTCTTTATAAAAATGTTCTACTGTTATTAATCTGCACTTCAGTGGTTACCGTTGCGGTGTAATAGCTACTTATCGTTTGATGCTCCCGCTATTCAGATACTATTTGGAGTCTCGGCATTGGGTTCGCCGATAGCCGGGATTTGCATAGATAAGTTGGGTTATCGTATCTACTTCCTGCTCGCTAGTTTCACACTAGCGGCGTTGGCGCACATTATGTTGCCTTTGATTGATCCAGTAGGCCGCTTAGTATGGTCCTCCTAGTCGAGGTCGAATTTTCAGGTGGCATCGATGACGGTATTGGGGCTGTCCTATACCATCTTCGCCTCGGCAGTGTGGCCCTTGGTAGCAGCCACGGTGCCTCCACGGAAAACAGGTGAGCTAGCGTTTGACCATTTATTTTGCCCAATTGTCGCAGCCGGGAATTGAACCTGGGTCACATTTGTGATGGTGGTTCAATATTTTTTTTGATGCCTAGGTGCGGCATATGGTGTAACCACAGCAGCCCAGAATCTTGGGCTGGCTGTAACTCCGATCATAGTGGCACATATACGTAAGTAAAGACCTTACTGGCTCATTAGCTATAGTACAGAAAAAGGAATTGGTGAACATATTGTAGTTAACACTACTAAGTGATATTTCGATGCTATCTTGGCATGTACCTTATCGTAGCATATACCCCCTACTGTACCCATTGTACGGGATGGTAGGATATCAGTATAGACTACAGTCTAGAAATGCTGATGGCAGTATTAGCCCTTTATTTGATCATGATGGTAGCATCAATATTCTATTATATATTATATATCAGTCTGTGATAGAGTATGAGGGTTATAAGCAATGTAAATCAATGTAGATCCTTTTATCAAGCCTCGCAGGGTAAATTTCGAGTGCATGCCGATCACAGCCTTTTTCAACTTAACTTTCAAACCAACTTCTAGAGGCTCAAACCAGGACGTAATGGTATTGAATTAAGTTAGTACCGTTAATAGCATTGGAGGTAAAATATAGTAGTAAGATTGTTCGTACAGGTTCATCTTCCGGTTCTTACCTCGCAGTAGAACGCTTCTTTTTCTTCCTGGGCACACTGTGTGTTGGAGTCGGTCTTCTATTGTGGCTGAGAGATGCTCGTTCTGGAGGCCTCCTCAACCGTCCAGTGCGCGATCCAGGATCGAGTGAAAATGCGTGTGTGCCTAGTAAGTCTCAGTTGTACAGAGGTTGGTGCAATTATATCTTGTTAGCAGAGCGAAGGGGTGCGAGAGGCTCTGATGAAGAGCTTACGGAAGCTGATAGGCTATTGTTAGTGCAGAACGCTGCGGCGACCACCACCAGCTGATGCTGGTGCGGCTTTTACAGTACAATATGTCATCATGCATTCTTGTGCCCTGTTGAGTTAGTTTGTCACAATTATCGGGGGCTCGGTAATGAAGTCGTTGCCCGTCATTTTGGTCTTAGTGGAAGAGGACGGGGTCGTTCTCTAGGGAAATGTGATCTTTATTGAAGCCTTTCTGCATTGAAACTCGCGTGGCTTGGGTTGGAATTATTTCTGAAATCTACCTACACTTTGTAGACGGTTGCAGGTTGAGCTGGGGGCATCTGGGAAAACTCAGGAAAACGGGGAAGGCTGGAGAGACTGGAGGACTCTATCAGGTGAGAATTCGGATATGATCGAAAAGTATCTTGATTATGAAAAATTTGATGATAGAAACACTCAACGCGTAGATGTATTGGAGGCCGCCAATAAGAATTAGAGGCTCTTAGATGTAGTCTCGTAACTAGCAATAGTTCTGATTGACCAGAACTAGACTGGAGTCTATTGCTGAACTACAATACCGCGTTAAGTTCTGATCTCACTTGTCGTTTTCTAAAATTTTCATTATTCTTCCTTGAGGTGGACCATGACAATACTAACCTGTACTAGACAAACTGGCTACCTATTGGGTTGCCTAGTTCGAGAACTATGTTGCTCTCAACCTGCGTCTATTTCGTTCTGGTCTTACATTTCGATAAAATTTAGTTCAAATATAGTAATTTTGTGAGTACATATAATAAGTAGTGTAATATGGTAAGTTATATAATAATTTAGTTCAAGTATTTTGTCCATGACCTCATCCTTGGCTGGTAGTGGTCGCGAGAGTGACCTAGAGTCTGTAGTGTCTGAGGTTACAGATGAAAGTTTTGATGAAGAAATCAATGAGGTTCATTCCATGAATTTGGACCTGAAACTACCTGAAAATTCACGGGTAGTGTCCAGAGCGTTGGTAAGGAGGTTCAGTCCTCCTGAAGAGGTAAGCTACTCATGTTGATGGGGGAGGTGACCGGGTCGAAATGTAGAGGAGTGGTAGCGTAGTTGCGAGGTGGGAAGGTTAAGTGTGCTGTAGGCGTTGGAGTGTAGCTAGCGTTGTTAGTCTAGGGAACTCCTAGACAACGGGCTCATACTATTAGTATTCGTAATACTCGTACATACCTCATAAAGATACTTATTTGGTATTTGTAGTAGTTTCCCAGTTGGTATCCCAACTACTATACTAATAGGTTGGTAGCTGGGGGCTCTGATTAGACCTGTGATGATTGAGGATACGCTGCCGGCTTGGGGGTATCAGCGAGACTGGTCTGCTCGTGACTTAAACAATGCGGGGGGGGGTCAAATTTCAGCATATTATGCGGCGCAGTACTCATTGCGCATGCGCACGCCGATTTGGAATCGACGGAAGTCATTTTTACATTCGCCACGAACACAGAAGGTGGAATCAACGATATATTTGGTAAAATCTTCTTATCACTAACTACACAGGACCATCGGTTCTGGGAAATGTATTGACTAGTATCTGTACGTACAAACTTCGTTCAAAGCACAGAAAAATCGAACCAGAAGGCGCACTAGGCGCCGCGCACAGGATGAGGCAAGTTACGAGGGAAGCAGCGCTGCTCGCGCGATCTTCCAACATAACTATAGAGAGCGACACTGCGACTTCACCGAGCGTCGCCCCAACACAATGTCATGATTCATGGGCCATGGAGCAGTGGGAATCTGCACGCATGCGCACTGTGTGCACGCCACACTGACAGGATACATGTAATTCGTCGTATGTTGAGCTCCAGCATACTAGAACAGATTAAGTAGAGCATGAGAGAAATTGAAAGAAATATATCATTGGATCAAAATGCTACTAGCGATATATTACAGTCAACAGCGGAGCTTACCGAGCCAAGTTCCGCCTGCACAACGTATACCCCCCGGCTGCCCGGGCTTGAGCATTCAAACATGAGAGAATAATTTATAAAGACACTTCTGGATACATCACCATGGCCATCATCATATTATATGATTCGTACAGCAGGAAAGTCTCAAAAGCACTTGCCTCAGGGAGGGAGTATTTCTTAGCTTGAGAATCCCAAGGCAGTCGGGAAGCGACTTCAAGACAAACCTGCGTGGAACATCACAACGTAGGCCGTAGTGAGGGTTCATGGTATATATCAATCAGAATATCAACTGGGGCGGTCCACCGCCCTGATAGCATTTTAAAGGCACCGTACAGAAAAGAGGAATTTGGTTGATAACGCCGTTACCAAATAGCATGGTTTACCAGAGTCTATAATAGCAACCATCAATATACCAATATTGCAAGCAAGCGCCAAAGGACGCCTTACGCGGCATCGAATCGCCAAAAGCAGCACTTAGTAGGGTTCGTAGTATATCGCAATCGCTTGCTAATGCATAGGACGTGTATCAATGAAACCTTTCGATTGCTAACCTGCTGCTCAGCTCACCACACCACTCCTACCCTATCAACATGAAGGTATGGCCTGGATGTGTAACCAGGAGGAGGAGGCCGATTGCCGAGGAGGCGTGTTGGCCGACGAGATGGGGATGGGCAAAACCCTCCAGATGTTGGCCCTCATCTTGAAGCGCCGGGGCCAGGTCCGAGGGCCCACTTTGGTGGTCTGCCCGGTGACAGCCATGAGTGTGTGGGCAGATGAAATAAGGAGGAGTGTGAGCCCATCTGCGGGGCTGAGGGTGCACATCCACCATGGGAATCGGAAGGCGGCAAAGGCCGAGCTGGAGGGGTATGATGTGGTTATCACATCGTATGATACTCTGGAGAGGCAGTACCGGTCGCTGACGGCGCAGTTTGAGATGGTGGTATGTGAGTATTGCGGCGAAAGCTACAAGTTGTCGGCGTTGCCGGCACACAAGAAGCGCTGCGTTAAGGACTTTCAGGAAAAGCGTATTAAGAATTTACCGGTGAAGTCTAAGGAGGAGGTGAAGCGGGAGCTGGATGGTGGTGGCTATTGCACCCCGAAAAGGGAAAGTATGGTGAAGTCTGAAGTGGAGGGCGGAAGTAGCAGCTCGCGGAGGCTGAGTTACGGCTGCAAATCTGAGGGGTCTACGCCGTCTGTGAGGAAGTCGATTCAGCGAAGCACACCTCGGTTGGGGAAACGCATATTAAGTAGGTTGGCGAGTGGGTATATGACGTAGATATCATGACAGTAGTGTGTATAGTGTAGATATCATGACAGTAGTGTGTATAGTGTAGGTATCATGACAGTAGTGTGTATAGTGTAGGTATTATGACAGTAGTGTATAGTGTAGGTATTATGACAGTAGTAGTGTATAGTGTAGGTATTATGACAGTAGTGTATAGTGTAGGTATCATGACAGTAGTAGTGTATAGTTTAGGTATCATGACAGTAGTGTGTATAGTGTAGGTATTATGACAGTAGTGTATAGTGTAGGTATCATGACAGTAGTAGTGTATAGTGTAGGTATCATGACAGTAGTGGGTATGGTGTAGGTATCATGACAGTAGTAGTGTATAGTGTAGGTATCATGACAGTAGTGTATAGTGTAGGTATCATGACAGTAGTAGTGTATAGTGTAGGTATCATGACAGTAGTGTATAGTTTAGGTATCATGACAGTAGTAGTGTATAGTTTAGGAATCATGACAGTAGTGTGTATGGTGTAGGTATCACCACAGTAGTGTATAGTGTAGGTATCATGACAGTAGTGTGTATAGTGTTCTGTGGAGACTTGTCTCAGGTGTACATATAGTAGAGTCTGTGCGGTATAGAAAGTGCCGGGATATCGGTTAGTTGACTGTATATACAGTACTATATCACGTTTAGGTCAGCAGCGTAAAGCGTTAAAGGAAGGTAACGGCCCTCATAGTGTTAAGTGGGCTCGTGTTATTTTGGATGAGGCTCACAGGATCAAAGGCCGTACCAACAGCACGGCCAAGTCGATGTCCGTAGATATTGTTGTTGTTGTTGTCATGTCGTAGTGTGTAGTTACCACCTTACAACTACTTTTCGATGGGCGGTTAGTGGAACGCCGTTCCAGAACAAAGTAGGTGATTTATACGCCCTAGTCAGGTGAGTAGGTGAGCTGAGAGGCTATAGAGGCACGGCATGCTTGGTAGTTGGGCTTAGCTGTTGCCGTAAGGGGAGGTACCTAAATTTTGTTAATACGCACTTCCGTCATATCTCCTACAGACATGTCCTCTATCTTGTATAGGCTTACCCCTATCTTGTACAGTATAGGCTTACCCCTATCTTGTACAGTATAGGCTTACCCCTATCTTGTACAGTATAGGCTTACCCCTATCTTGTACAGTATAGGCTTACCCCTATCTTGTACAGTATAGGCTTACCCCTATCTTGT
>JAAPAO010000834.1:0-11860 GCA_013115145.1 Perkinsus chesapeaki
GGTTTGACTGTTGGTAGTTTACCCCTTGAACCAATAGACATACCTCGCGGCTCGAACGTTATGCATTGTTTTACCGCCTCGCAGATAGGTTAATGATCCCAGGGGGGCGGAAGAAACCGTCAAGTCGCACCAACAGGGTTCGTGAACTACGTAGTCCAGTAGTGCATGACGATGCTAACATGCGCGGTCCAGTGGCGCACTACATCATTTGCAGACCCATTTAAAGAAAGCTCAGACCAATCGCCCCGTGTGCCAGCGCACGTTGAGTGCAGTTTTGGCGGTACGGAAATTCTCTTGCGTAGTTGCAACTGCAACCGTAATTGATGTCATTGTCCGTGAAATTGAAGACAATAAGATGACGATGGTTACAAGGCCCTGATGGTCCAAGCTACGAATCGATTCAGGTAGTGCGAGGTTTCTCGCTCTGTATGGTCCGAAATACAATAAATCAGACTGCATAGGAAATACAGCGTGCCACTTTTGTACTCGCACTCGTAATGTCACGATATAGACGAGCGAAGGACTTGGGAGGTCGATTCCGGGGACGGTGATTTCTACACCTATGTGGAGCATACTGTCTCTGTCACTGTTGGTGAAGAAGTTATACTGAACACGAAGATTGGACTGGGTATTGATTCCTTCAACATTAGTGGTATAAAATCTCCCCCGTACGGCCTTCTGGGTCTATCGTAATCTACGTCCCTGAGACCATTCTGGAGCAGCTTCATCTCTTATTCGATCCATACTGATGGAGAAGCATTACACTCCAATGGTTTACACTGGGTGATATGCACATACATGGTCCAAAGATGCGCAATCGAACGGCGTACTTGCACGGAAACAAACCGCACCATCACCAGCAATCATTGATACTGGTGCGTGGGCCATATGCATGTTGTCTGAGGAGCTCCATTATTAGTCACCAAGGATTATGTTAGCCCGGATTCCAAGTCAAGTGACTATATCGTGGGCAAGGAGAACGTAAGCTACTTGCCAACTCTTTCATACAGGATCGGAGAATCACCTATGAAAAACGAAAGCCTGTATTTTGCGACTGATACCCGGCTGTGATGAAAAAGTGATACTAGGCGAGGCGCTTTTCCATGAATATGACGTAGGATTTGATCTGTCAAGTGAAAGGCCATCTTTCTATCTACAAAGAGGCACTACAAACACAAGAGGACAGACATAGCGTTTATGAGCAATCGATTCGTCGGCCGAAATCCTCGATACCATATTCTGGCATATGAAAATCATGATGATGATGATGATGATGATGATGAAACCATGATGTTGAGATGTTATTGCATGCCACAGGCGGTCGGTGTTGTACTAAGTAGAAACCTAGTATCTGCTGCTCAGGGTTGAAAGGCAGGGAGACGTGGAATCTGATCTATTCTACAGAGTGCACTTATCTTCCGCTTGTCACCGATTGCAGTGGACGACTCTACGGTAAAAACGATACTTAAGTTCCACTTGAGTGACTGTCAGCTGAACACATTGCGGAAGACAACGGGAAATGTTGCAATCTTCTGATTAAACGTCAACAGTCTTCAATCTAACATTCGACCGGTGGTGATGCCCAGAATGAGCCTAAGAAGCGCAAGACTGCAGCAGTGAGATAGGAAAAGGACTACTTCGTGACCACCATAATATGAATCGGCTCATCTTCCCCCATCACGTTCAGTTCCTCGTCACGTATACTGTATTCATCATCCCAAAACTGAGTTCTAATTACTTTCCGAAAGACGAACAACTTTGCTCACAGTTTCACGAAGTAATATCATCGCCTTTAAAGAGAAGTCTGCTCCAATGGGTTCATGAATGATGTTGAAGAGCATGCCTCCTGGATTGAGTGTCTCCTTCACATGCATTGCGAACCCTTTGAATACTTCATCTGTGCCCTAAAGCAATCGAATGAAAAAATATTCGTCCACTGCATTGTCAAGGGGCATCCTTACGCTAATGCCAATCTCTTGAGCCAAACAAACGGTCGATAGGACTTGGCAGTAATCAAATATCATATCGGCAGTTACACCGGGACGGCAGCGGAAAGCCGAAAAGGGAATTGGAAGGACCTGAGGGTTGCTAACTCGATGCTGTTCGTCACTCGACTGTGCAGTGCTGGCTGGATACACCTCCTTCTAACAACTGAATAACTCTGAGGAGTACTCCTCCCCGATACAGAATCCAGAGTGATTCTCAGTGTCAGGAGAAAACCCGCCAGGACTAACCTTTTGAGGAACGTTTGATGGTATGACAGTTTCCTCGCCAACAACGTGTATCTGTGTCGCCGTGGGATATGTGTTCAACTGTGGGGAACCGCTGAGTTGCTGTTGAACGCTGGAAGTCATACATTAATTATCTTTTCCATTTCTCTCGTGCAAATCGGCAGGACGGCTGTGAAGTCCGAATGCGGCAGCAGTGATTCCGGGCGCCACTGGCCACTGCATGAGCTGGGGTCTGCGCGAGAAGTCTTCCTAGAGGGCACCAAGCCTGCCGAATCTAAATGCTCCTCAGCGATTTACCTCATCATAAAAATACGTCCGAATGGAAGCTGTCCAAGAACTTTGACCGCCCCTTGAGTCGGGCAAGTGAGCTGTGGTGTCTTCAACTCTATAAGTAGCGAACCATGAGCAGCATGTCTGAACAAGCACTGTCAGATCGGGAGAGGGAATAGTGAACCTACTCGCGAGAAAAATATATGTAATGCCCATCGACCTTCAGAACACGAAGGACTGATGCTACGAATACTGCCGGTAAACTAGAGAAATGTTGGTACGCTAGACGAAGCAAGGGGGAATCTTATCAGCACCATTGGAACTTTTCACGGCGTGCCGCCAGCGACGACTGTGATAGGCTGAGGAAGGTCTCTAAATTGGCCAGATCGAGAACCTAATCGCGACCACTCGAAGATGCGTTTAGATAGACACCTGTGTAAGCTCACCGCATCGTACTGAGCAGATTCGATACTGTCAAGAGTAGATAGATCGATGAAACGAGTGTTGGCTAACGGAGACAATGATATCGTATGGCCTGTGTCGAGCTACATCCGTCATCGTAGCAGGGAAACATGTCCACGAAGGTAGCCTCGATTCCAGCCGGCAGGAAAAAATGTGGACCGATTACCAATACCTGCTGAGAATTGGCAACATTCTTGGAGAAATCCAGATCACTGTTTTGTCTGCTCCGCCAATGAACTTCAGAGCCTCAGCGAGCGCAGATCCTGCGAGGCCGGCAAATTTTTTCAGAATGAACTGGAAGTTCTTGCTGGGTGATCTATCGAGCCTGAAATCTTAGTAGGTATTTACGACAATATAAAAAGGTTATATACTGCACTGCAGCCATTGCGAGCTCACCTGAGGGATTGCCTGCGGTGAAGGTACCATACCTCTTTGGTGATCCAATCAACTTTAGCTTCATATCTTTTGGTCAGATAATAAGCATATATGTCCTTGCTTGTCTTATTACCTACAGTCTTGAATGTTCGACAAGAATCCATAGCGTCCCGTTGCGTCCGGGCCGTGGGAAGAAGTTTTCCTCAATTTCTCGTGTGCAAGTCCACTGCCTAAGGTCATTGAAATTCAGCGAAATAATCAGTTCACGCTATCCTTCAAAGCGCATTGTGGGCTTCACCAAGGTAATCGTCATCTCACTTTTAGCTGGGGTTGTGCATGTGACATCTATCATAGGGTGCTTAAAGAACGACATGCGTGTCGATGGTTCACCAAACGATAATATCATCATTCGACCACCGCTCTTTAGAACGCGTATCTAGACATGGTAATAAGTACCACTGTCAACAAACTAACCGCCAGGAAGTCTGGTTGGAAGTGTCATCTTTCTCGACTATGTTATCGATATGTACCGTCTCCGCGCCACAAATGATACGATTATTATCGTGATCGATAGAAAGATTCAATTCAGGGAGATTCAATAATACACTGAATAGATTCTACGAATATATCCTTGTCGTCAACAAATTGTCGATCGATCTTCCGGGGGCCCGTAAGTGGCTGCACAGCATAGGTGAGGAATTATACAGAAAGGGCCAACTGGTTCACAACAACCGCAGCCACTCACAACAGACTCATAGAGCCAAACGACGGAATTATGAACTCACACATTCGCTTATATATTCGGATATATCTTCATTTCGCATATCGCCGCACGACATGGCGTCGAGACCTCCCTTGTCGATGATGAAATCAAAGCTTCCGGGACCAAATGGCAGTCTCGTGCCTGCTGCATAGAGCTCAGAGAATTGCGTCATCACCGACAATTACAGTCGGCTGCAACCCACTGCATCTCTGGGCGTTCTCTGGCATTCTTGAGTCGCATTTGCTCTATTACGCTTCGAGAAATATCAACATTTGTGATGCTCCTAAATAAGAACTGTGGACTTTGATATACACCACTACTATACAGAACATTTATCCCAGCTACGGT
Organism: Perkinsus chesapeaki; assembly: GCA_013115145.1. Taxonomy (NCBI): domain Eukaryota; phylum Perkinsozoa; order Perkinsida; family Perkinsidae; genus Perkinsus; species Perkinsus chesapeaki. The sequence goes on from JAAPAO010000834.1 coordinate 4,450, forward strand.
AATGTAGCTGGTGGAATGTCAAAGGACCTTGGAAAATGCGGTGTAGTTTCGTGGACTACTAATGGTAGTCTACTATTCGAACACAGGATGCACGAAACGAATGCCATGTACGGTATGAGTCTTAACGACAACTTGCCTGAAACCACAGTCGTATAATTTCTCTCCGAGCTCGCTGTTGCCACAGGCCGCATGAAGCACTCTCCTTTTGGGCTGCGGCTCAGGGGCGTCTAGGAAATCTGTGGAAAAGGTGGAGGCCGGGAACAAGTGGGATAATCACCTATCAAGATGGGACGGAGGACGTCGAACGATTGTAACCAGTCGAAGTGGTCACCGTATTCTCCCTCGGCGAAAGATCTTTCCCTGAAAGTGTCCAGCCATAGCGTGAACAGTTATAGCGAGCAGTTCGAGGGTCCAAATAGTCAAGTGTGGCATTATTAGAAGACATGATAAGTATCATTGATAACCATTGTTAACCAAACTGCGGCACAGCTGTTGCACTGATGCCCATCGCCGTTTCATGTATTGCCTTATACGATGTATGCAGTCTGTTGGGAAGCGGTGGAATCCTCACGCATGTCCTATTTTCTTGTATTCTATCGTACCAGATTGGTGCGAAGATAATTCCCGGCACCGACTGGACACGGTAAACTAACACAGACGTCATCATGCGTCCCTGGCCATTACGCATAGACGATACCGATTATTTCAGGTTCCTTTATACTGGATGACATCATTGTCAACAGAATGAGCATACCAGTATTCCGGATCTCCAAGGTTGTCTTTTCGTTGAACGAGAAACTTTCGGACCTTACAAGAGGCAACTCCGGTAGTTCTCTGACATAAATGATATTGTCTATTATCGTGCTCGAACGGATGTACATTATCTTTCGGCGCATCGCTGTATTCTGCGTTGTTGCTGTCCATCTACCTTGAACGTTACTACAGGTGTTATGCAGGATTCGTAGGATTGTCGGTATAAAACACAATACAACCAAATTACCGACACGTACATACTAAGTACCGACATTATACAAATAAGTGTTAGAATAATATTTACCATTCGTTCATATAAACTAGCAGCCAAATTGATACCGTTCATTGCCTTTATTGTTGTCAGACAGCTGCGCCTCACCAGTTGGCAGTTTTGACTTTCTTGAACTAGCGTAACACAACTCCTGCCCACATGGCTATAACATGAACAATGCTCAGACTAGAAAGTAGACATGATAAAAATGAACCCTCTTATTTGGCGAATGATTTAACCACTGAGGTGTTGATAGCATCGACAAGTATCAGGACGAGCATCGCGTGTGGCGCAATTCGTGTGTAGTACGTCGGGAAGCCCGAATAGAACGCTAGTGGGCCCTCCTTACGAAGAACCTGAATTAAAAATACCCCAACCAGGGATCGAACCTGCGAAGGTGCTTTGTGTTACTGTAGTGAAGCAGTTAACTGTGCCGGTATAGGGCATAGCTCCATTCGCGTCGGGCTTCATCTTTTGAATTCTAGTCTTGACAAAATCAAAAGGTAATGACATAACCGACGCCCCAAAGCCCGAACATGCTGAAGCCGTCAAGGTGGCAGCCCATCCCGGGCCCATAACGTGGCTGAAGTACTCTTTACCCTGAATAAAAATTACCACCGACAAACAGGAATACGTCAAAGTACCTGGTCGAACGTGGCGAGCATTCCGACGTTCAGAGCCATAGCTCTCGTGACAGTCGGTAGAGACCCCTTCCATAAACCAGTCACACCTTCGCTCTTTACAATTTGTCTCATAGCATCAAAAACACCCTTATAGTTGCGTCGCTCCGCTGGAGGGAGAGTTGCATCAGCCTGAAAAAAATCATTCAGGCATGCCATCCATAGAAACATTTTACTTGCAGTCGAACAAGCGATAGATCGGCCGGAGTGCCCACAAACGCACCGACTGCTCCAGCGAACCTGACGGAACTTATCAAAGACACGCGCTCATTCCACGTACAAGCCGGCAACGCTCTTCTTCCAGAACGGGAGAGTCTTCTCGTCAGGGCTTTGCAGTGACATTGAAGCCAAGCGGAAGAACCCCAACCTGGTGGTTGTATAGGTAAGTTGGCGAAGAATACCGGCGTCGAGGCCCTAAGGGGAATCACCAACTCATCAAGGAGAACGACCGTTACCTTATATAAACTGAGAAAACCTTCGTCGGCGATGATGCTACGAGCAATAGTGATAGGGCTGTGTGTAGCTCCAGCCTCGGCTATTTGAATGCGTACCTGATTGCACAGTAATGAGCCGCGACTTCCTTGTGAAGATGGCGAAGTACTTTAACCATATCAATTGGTTGAATGACGCAAGTCGCCAGAGATCCGGCCAGTCCACCTGCAACGAATGGCTGTGTAACTTTCAGCCACTGAGGACGGTTGTCTTGGAAACCAGGTGGGAGGGTCATGTCAGACTTAAGCAACGGTTACTATTGATTAAGCAACGCTATACGGTAATAATAATGGACAACAAGGCGACTGCGGCGTCAGTCTGCGAACTGCCTCTTATTTGGACAATGTTGATGGTCATCTTGTGATCGTTTGAGGCCCTTGGGAGCTTCGTCGTCGCCAATAAATGACGGTGGTCTCTCGGGTAATAAGCGTATCTTAAGAGGAATGTTAACACGTTACTTAGATATATATTCTTACATCAGTCAACCTCGGATACATCTTCAACGTTTGCAATTGGACTTCAGCGGTGCCATCAGGACGGACTCCCATAAGGACGCCGACACCGAATGAAGTGCGGACCAAAGGACCCACGCTGTCATGAACAGCAGGGTTCTGGTAACTGACAACGACGGCGCTTTTCAAGAGTAAAATGCGCCGATTGATCCAACCTAAGGAGATCTCCTTGTTGCTGTTCCCGCATTAACTTGTTAGTTTCGTATAGGAAGCCTCTAGCACTACTGTATCGTTCATCATCAGTTGCAGCAAGAGTCATAATAATATACCTTCGTCAACGTGTAACAACGACGACGACAGCAAAGATCCATCTATCTCGCGTGGATGAAGCGCGCGCCCGAAAACTGGCGAGCGAGATCGTCGGGCTTATGACTGCAGTATTATAGGAGGCTCCACGGTGGGCCCTTATCCATCCATCTGAACCGGTGTTCCTCTTCGGGGGAAGACAGGGATAAGTATAGAGATGAATTCAAGCATATGTGACATAAATACTTATTCCTAATGTTCGTGTATTTACACATTGCAGCCTGCAATTTGCAGGCTGCACTTGAGCGTTGGTATGTGATGATATGGCAGAGAAATATCGGGAGACATTTCACTTGTGAGCATTCACAAGCATTTTGAGTTGTGTCACCAGAAGCTGCAATCGTCTGGCCATAGTATCAGACAATTAGTCGACGTATCGATCGTGATTGTGCGTCACAACTTCTGTCCCACATCTATAACTGCACGCATGCGTAAATGATCCTTCTAGCTTACAAGCAACTTTCTTCTAACCTACAAGAAATATTTTCTCAAAAAATGATACTCTATCATTCTATTATCGATCAAAAACCTGCCACGGTGGCAGTGCCGCAGTACTCGGCATAACCTATATGGGTGAATTCCTTCCAGAGACGGGGTACTGCAGAGCGAGGTGAGTCACCGCAGTTTAGTCGACTACTAACTCAAGAATCGGAGTATTATAACAACCACGAGGTAAGCAATATAAGATGCAGCGAACGAGAGACGATATATTCTTGCACATGAGTGCAAACTTTGCACTGCAAAGAATAATAGATATTTCATTATAACGATCATACGATATTTTCATAATCGATAGTAGTCACATCTCTCAACTGGTGCAGGTCGATATTTTTAGTCTGCCGGGCCTTGGGGTCCATGGTGTCAGACGACTCTGCAATTAAACGTGGCAAACTAGCGCCGGGCATTCGTCGGCTTACCGTATTTATAATGTATAATGGAGGATTATACTTATCACAATTAGATGCGAGTCTGATCATCCCCAACTTCCCTCTCCTCATTCTGCCACCCTCCTCCAATTCAATATTAACATCGGCGACTGTCGAGGCTTGAGACACGCTACGACTGTGCTTGAGTGTTGGGGGTGGCTGGATGACCTGAAGATTTTTGGCTATCCATTTCTTCCTGTATGAGGGGCAGTAGCAGGCGAAGCAGAGCTTGAATGTGCTGAAAAAATGAGTCTGAAGCGAGGCGTTTATCTATGGGACTTACCATACAGTATTCTGTATCCAACACGCACGTGAGGGTACATGGAATAGCGCCGAGGACTAGGCTATAACGTACGCTTGTACCTTACCGGAGCTCGGCGCACTGATCTTAAAGGAGGAAAAGATTCTTGCGAGTTTCGTGCGGCAGATTTGAGTAGGCTTACTCAGGAAACCCTTTGAGGACGGGGTTGGGGAGGAAAGTCTCTTGAGGGCTACCAGAAAGATGGCGGCTTTTAACAGGGGGATGATCGTAGCCTCTAAAATTGAAACGGCATGGCACGCCGGCATGCGCATTGCGAAGGGATGGCGAAGGACCTCAAGTTGTTGCTGTTGGCCAGGTCCTTGGCCCAAGGAAGCAGCAGGGACCGGTTGTATAATCATTAGATGATAGACAAGCGAGATTGTCATAGTAGTGTGCGGCATAAGCATGCCACTAATTAAAATAACAGTATAACAGCGAACACAGTGAAATTGCTTATGCAATTATACTGTAATCCCGAAAGGCACGTGAGTGTGGGTAAGGCGTACTGTACAGCCATAGCCTGTGCAGCGTGCTAGTGCCTCATCGACCTCTTGGAGGGTCTCGACGTGATGCCTACAAGCCGATGACTCGAGTGATTGGTGGGCCATCTCCGTACGTAGGGCATCTTTTTCCATTAGAAATTCGTGGAAATTTTTTAAAAGGCGTCGGACGCCTTGTGTGAAAATTAGTCACTGCTAACGATCAAGTTGTGCCTCTCAGGGAGCACTACAGCTTAGAAGAGGCAGTATTGTGTGAGTTATGTTGTGTTCTTGGGACACCAGGAAGGCTGGGTACAATCCCTTTACTTATGTAATTCTGCGACGCGGAGGGCTGCTACGTTAACACAGAAAGTTTCTACCATGTCGGCGTGCGATCGGAAGCTCGAAACGGAAATTGGTGAATTCACCCTCCCCATATGAAATAACGAGAAAGGATTTAATTTCCATCTAAAATGCCGACATGAGCTATAATAGGCGGGATCTGTCTCGCTAGGGGCTTGTCACTGCCACAACGAAGATGCAGTTCTGCTGGAGAACAGAGCGACGCGGGATAATGAAGTTCAGTTAAACTGAACATAAGCGGCAAAATAAAATCTTCTGGCGCAAAACATACTTTCTCCATTACCGTGCGGGAATTTCCCGCCGGAAATTTCCTTGCGTCCCCACAGTGCAGAAACGGGGGTCCCGGGAAGCACACTGTACCGCCTAGCCTCAAACAGAGCATTAAGAAGCCTATAGCTATGATCAGGTATCACCGATAAGCCCACAATAGAGAATATAATCAGCACTCTAAAAGTAAGGTGCTCAGTAAGGACTGAGCTGAAGTAGTAGTAGGTAGCTGCGGATAGAGGCAACTACTAGACTAGTGGTACTAGTCAACAAAAGGGTAGATCACCCTATTGGGCGATAAATGCTCAGTATGAACGATCAAGATTGTGAGCCCGTTCAGCACTTATACGCATCGAGCGGCGCGAAGGCACACAACTTCCCATGCAATGGAAAAGTCCTATCTCAAGAAATCCGAAATTCCTCTAGGCAAGCGAGATTTGTATGAGAACCGCGCGCGCTCGGGTCGGGCGGCCCGACTTCTCGTTCTGGTCGGAATTCTGCCCTCGAAGTTTGCAAGATGCAGAGGTTGGGAGTATGAAACTCACATCCTCTCATCTTCCGTATTCTGCAATCGCCTCTAGGCAGACATTTGCATCAGCCAACAAACGTACCCCTGTGCGCCTCATAGTACTGTATGAGGGGCTCATACTATGTGAAGTCTTCTTCCCAATCTCCATTCCAGTCGTTCCACAGAAGACTGTCGTTACAAAATTATTAATATCATTGCGCAATTGATCATATTTTGCTTCAAGCGGAGAGCCAACCATATCTCGAATCGGTAAACTCTACACCATCGTCTGTAATCTATGTATAGTGCACACATCACTATAACAGTTTTGGTGATTTGGATTACAAATTTTGGAACTGGTACACATTCCGATACAAGTATTACTGGACTTAAATCAGCACTTAATTTTCTCGAATCGAAAAACCGAGAATTACTTCGCTTTTTCATTCCACGAGCCACGAACGGCACGCCCTGGGCAAGATGCCCAAGTCGCTGCCGGGCAGCGGCTGCCCAAAGTTTGAAACCTTCCATAATTTGTGGTCCATAAATGCTCCGGGAGCATTGCTCCATGTGTAGCCAAATCGTATATTGAGTGTCAGTGTATTGAGTGACTGGAAAGCATTATTGTGGAGTGTCACGCTTAGCGCCGCTCGTCAGTCGTGTCTTGATATTTCTCTGCCGTATCACACAGTAGCGCTCAAGTGTACACTGTGTACCCGAATATGATAATCAAGAAACCGAGTCGACGGAGAAGGACTCCTTGAAGGAGCTCACAGTTGGCGATCATTGTAAGATGGAGATGGACTTTTTTTGGTCCATGAGCATACAAGGAGCATATTAAGCTCTCCGCAGTCTAATAGCAATAGTGCATGCTTTTAACAGCAATAGCTCCTTACCGTTACAAATGTAGCTGCTCAGAAAAATACGTTTCTCTTGAAAAACAATTCAGATTGGTCTCGACATTGAAGTCCCCTGTCTCAACGATCTGCACGCTTGGTGGAGCATGCAGACTCGCCAGCAGGAGACGAGATTTTTGACTTGGCCTCTCCGTCAAAAAGATTTTTTTCCAAAGAGTCTTAGACATTGCAGTCAGATATTATTCTGATGGATTATAAATTATAACTTATAATTTGCATAGATAACGTAGCCTGAGGATTATCGGAGGCTCCGATTCGGAGTAAGTCTGTCCGTAACCAAAAGTCCCTAATTAGTGGCTCTATCACAGAGCCTCTATGTCGCTGTTGTGTGAATTGTATCATCTTGTCTCTTTTATGTGCCAAGCGATGTCTCCCTAGCTCGCGCTACCCAATAAATACTATAAAGTTGTATTAAAAATTTTATATATTTGGATACTTCTGATAACCTCGCGTTAACTCAGGGAACGGCTACTAGCAGCTCTAACAGCTCTAACTAGTAGCTGCATACTATAGGGTTTTCCGCGACACTGCCGCGAAGACAGGAGCGAAATTCCCCATAAATCCATTGGAGATGCACCCGTGATATGAGAACCGCTAGTGAAAACCCTATTCCACTTTTCACTTCACCAAAATCGC
>JAAPAO010000835.1:0-11846 GCA_013115145.1 Perkinsus chesapeaki
TTTTTGTCATGACTAAAAACCTAGGAATTCAAAATTTCGTGTTACGAGTCGTTCTTGTTGTCGAGAAATATTGAAAAATGCATGTGTGATATAATTTTGTGGAGGGGTTTATAAACATATATTAAATACTATTATACATATCAATTATGATCATATTGTACATATTAATACTAAGTACTATTATACTATTATATATATTTTTTTTCATGGAGAACTTACTTTCATCTCTGGTGGTGTTGTCAAGACCAACATTTCTCATAATGTTATCGACCTCAGCTTCGCTGGGTACATGGCCGCCTCGAAGACCCGCAAAAATCTGCAAGTGTTGTTTAGCCGACAACTCGGGGAAGAGTATGTCGTGCTGTAGGCAGACCCCTACCGCCGGGTTAGTATCGATTTGCCCATCCACGGAAGATAAGAAATCTATCCTCCCTTCATCTGGAGAGATTTCACCGCAGAGCATCCTAATCAGCGTGGTCTTTCCAGCGCCATTATGACCAAGAAGACCGAGAACTTCTCCTCTATCAACTTTGAAGGAGACTTTGTCGACCGCAGTCAGAAGGGATTTATCATGTCGTCTAAAAGTTTTAGTTACATCGTTCACACTCAAGGCAGGCTGCTCTATTGTCACATCCTCGATAACGCAGCTGGCTCTGGAATCAGGGGCAGCTACATCATACTTGGAGACCAGCGAATTCCAGCAAGAATGACGGAGACGCTTTGGGTTGATCCGCGACTTAGTGAGAAGGCAGAACAGGATAATACCGCAAGTTTGTGTAATGAGGAGATAGCCGAACTGCGACTGCCACACGTTTGCCCAAGTCAGGCCGACTCGCATCCCTGCATGGTCAAGACTGGCCATTATTTCGCCTCCTCGCATGCTAGCAAACCACGGGAGAAGTGATAGTATAGTCTTGAGGGTGGATAAGTCAGTAGTCTTACCATTTAGAAGGGCAATGTAGACGACACTGAAGACAAAGGTAGAGGCGAGACCGATCGAACTGGCCGACTGGACGGAGCGAGCAATAGTCGACGAAAATATGGCAGCAGTGACGAGTTGCCACAAAAATAGAAGATAATGTACCCAAATCAAAGACCAAGATGACAGGATAACCACAGAGTCGGCGTAGAGTATACCAACAAGGGCGAGGGACATGAATATCGATATAAAGCCGAAGTAGAGGAGCCAATGTAAGAAGTAGGCCACCCTTAAAACATTCATAATAAGGAAGAATCTGTAGTACTCGTATTCCTTATCATAAACCATCTTGTTGACAATATATGTGAACCAGAAAAGGATACTAATATTTAGGCACCAGCCAGGAAGCCATTTGAAGATCCAAGGGGCTTCTGCAGCTTGAACGGTCGGCCTTGGGAATGACTGCACTGCGCTTATAGAGGGGATGGTAATGTTAGTGACGTTACCGGCCAGTACTCTCACAGCACCCTTGTCCACCATGCGCTGGATTGCTACGAAGCCAGTATCAATATATTTGCCATAATCTAGTATCAGTGCTTGACTAGTCTCATTTATAATAACTGTCTGTTTCTTAGGGTCGCTGTTGGGGGCATATGTTCCGTTGATCAGAATCTTATAATGAACGTTTCTCTTCTGAGTGACACCGATCGCCTCGAACACAACACCAGCTAGGAAGCTTGCTGGCGGAGCCGTAGCATAAGCGTCTTTGAGGTCGGCCTCAGACGGGAAACCTCGGAGCTCGGTGCTACTGACACCACTCATCAATATTGAAGCTAACATCATGCGACAGTTACAAAAACTTATAAGCGTAAGGCCTACCTTGCATTATAGCAGTTACCGTTGGATCGGTGTTTGGTGCCCACCAGATTCGCTGTTCCCTCGACGCCCATGTGAATGGTATCCAAGTAGCCGAATAAGGGATTTGGGTGCTCGCAGGGTAAACAGGGCTCTCCAGGAACCTATGAAGAATTATAAAGGGAATCTTGTATTGTACCTACCGCTGTGGTGCAAGACTATCCATAGCTGACAAAGGTTCTTGATAAACCGGTTGCCCAGTGAACCTTTGAGTATCTCCACTGCCGAAATTAGGGAGAGAGAATAGGAAGAGCGCCTGCAACAGCAGCAGGTGATTATAAATGAAAGGGTCATACGCAGTTATCACCAATATGGGAAATACAGTCACTAACATAGCGATAAGCAGGTTCTTTTTGACGATAAAAATCTCCTTTTTTAACAGCACTCCGACTTGATGCATGATGGCCCGCCGTCTCTGGGCGCGGTCTTTTCTTGTTCTGGTCATATTCAAGGGTAAAGCTCCTGCTCTAATAATCGAGTTGTGTGCAATATTAACGGAAATAGAGGGAGAAATATAGAATATGAAGAATAGCTAGCAAGAAGGTAATCAGAGTTTCCGATTCGGAAATGAGATCGGTTCAAGCCAGCAGCTAGACATCTCGGCTCAGAAAGGAGAAATTGGGTGACATGAAGTGATGCCCGTCGGGCATTGCCCGATGCTTGCGCGCACCAATGGGCGTCACGGCGCGGCGCGACCGCGCCATGGAGTCACTTGTGTCGACGTGATCACTGCGCCACCGAGGCATGCCCATACGATAATTCAGCGGCTCTGTACTATGACCCTTTCCTATGTCTACTCGGATGATGGCAACTTCAAGATGAGCGAAATTGATGATGGAGATCCATATAAGTTGATGGTAGTAATACCCGTAAAACTGACGGGAATCTCGTCACGAGAGGAAAGTTTCATCAAGAAACTAGCCATGTGTGAGAAGCAATAATACTATGTTAATGCTATCTCTCTTTTCGTGGCACAAAGCTTTATCTTAGCCCCTGAGACTCAGTCTATCTTTATGTTCTGATAAAGCCTCCATCAGATGTTGGGGAGCTGATCACATTTATACTTTCAAGATATTGAATCTGGTTTAGTGTTACATCTCTGTGAGAAGCAACTTACATGACACAGAAACGAGGCTGCTACCTAAAGTGGTCATAGTATTACTATGGCCTTCATAGTGATGGACCAGATACTGTGATAGACACCGTATAAAGTTTATGTAACATAAATTATGTTATAAACGGATATGGTATATGGCATATAAACACCATCGCCTTCGTTATTTATACACTGACCAGGCCGGTTACTTTAGATCTGAGAAGTTCCGTCAAGGTTTACTACAGGAACTATCTGTCCTATCCCAAGGAGACCCCAGTGCCTCCTCGAGATCGTGCATGGTAGCAAAGGAGCCTGATGCTGATGAAACTCTAACGGAAGTCATCCAACCTTCAACCATCACCGATACAGCATTGAAACTCTCGCAGCCGACGAAGTCCCACCACGGAAAACATCGTGCAAGGGATTCCCGTGTGGATACTTTGAGCGCATCCAAGAACACTCGTGGATTGGACTCGTGTCCAACGAACAAGCCCGCCACAAATTCGCCCATCAAACCAGGAAGGAACCGACACTTATACGGACGGATACCTTTGACAGTCTGCACCAGGACGCCGTTTTTAACGATGACGAGATCTTCACCATTGCTCAATAGCACAATGTGCTCGTTGTCGGGTGTCACAGTGAAGTCTTGGAACTCACAGGAAGGAGGTATGCTGGTGATGATTTTCCATTGACTATCGTTTTCAAGAGCATAGAGCTTATCGAGTGAAGTAACAATACACACAGTCCTATTCGATAATTTCATATCAGAAATTCGTCCAGGTAGGTCCATGATATCTATTCCAGCATCATCAACAAGTAGCTTCTTCTTCCTCATATGAGTATCGTCTTCAGCGATAATGTAATAAAGACATGCGGAAAGTACACAGCCCATGAGGAAGCTCCCCTCGATAAGCCATTCGCGCCTATAGCGCACATCCTTGGCCACGTCATCCGGAACTCTCAGCTCATCGTGCGGTATTTCATCAGATTCTTCCTCTTCATCAGATGAGACCTCCGAATCCCCCGGTAGCATCGCGAACACATTGTAATGGGCGAGTTGAAAATAGTGCTTGTTGCCAAGGGATAGCCGATTGATTTTAAACATGCTAACATCATCGACCAGAAGCCCCGAAGGGTTAAGATGCTCAACCATGACGTCTCCGTCAAGGTTCACAAAGACCTGCTTTTCATCAGTTATATGGTTGGGAACCATGAGAGAGGATTAAGTGGGTTTTAGAGAAGCTATCGAGGCGAGCGAAGGTCTTCTGAAACCCGCACCCGAAGCCCGCTCGTAGTCAAGAGCCCCTATAGTGACTATAGTATAGTCCTCCGCGGTTCGTCGTCGTTCGGCATGGACTGTTTTCTTCCACACTGTAAAGACGCGAGAACGTTGTGGACGGCAGGACGGATGTGACGGTGTCTTGATCGCTTTTCCTTTAGCATTAGGCTTCTCGGTAGAATGCTTACACGAATTTCGCACTGCGAAGAATGCGATAAACAATTATGCAGTAGCATGAAGATTCGCTCAAGTATATCTCATAATGTAACTTACCATAGGCTACTCCTGATAGCCAAGTTTCCTGCCACAATTTTGCTAATATTATTCGAGCTCGAAAGAGTCGCGCGCGCCAAACTGATCGATATTTCTTCTTGTTTCCCAGTCTACCCGTAATCGTACATTAGTTCTACGTTAACTCCATCTTGAATGTCCAAACGTACTCCTGACCCTGCCGCTTGTCCTCCGACTAAGTCCGCCCGCCAAAGCGACTTAGTTTCCGAGATGATCTTGAATCGTCCAGCTATTCGTTATACCGGCGACACCGCCATTCCCAAGGACGCTGTCGTTTCAAGCGTCTTTGTTGTCGGTCAACCGACAGCTATGAAGGCGTTCGTTAGCGCCGCTCCTGACTGCATCAAGCAGAATCTCAGCGATTTTGTATCCGCTCATGGTATCCTAGGTCGATGCGCGTCTTTCACATTCGAGTTAGATACTCCGGCCAGCAACGCTCGGCCCTCCCAATCCATCACCATGATAAAGCAAGTAGGCAAGGAGGGTGAGGATAAGTTCACCAAGCTCGTAGTCATCAACGTTCCCACCGAGGCCTCCAGATATAATAAGTACTAATAGTCTTTCTCTTGACCAGTATCCCCTGCTAGCCCTGCTCGCCCGGACGCTGTCGCAAAGGCCTTAGTGAAGTTCCCTGACTTCACCGCTCCTGGCAAACGCACCGTCCATGTCTTGGCCCTGGGCAACTCTGCTCGAGACGCCGCGGTCACGGGCATTTCTGTCGGTCGAGCAGCGCTGAGGTTCAACCTCAGCACCAAGCGAGGGGTCCCCTGCGAAATGCCGAGCCCCACTGTCACTGTGGGAGTGTGGTCTGCGGAAGCCGGCTCGGCTGGCGAGGACCTCTGCAAGGCCCTCGATGTAGTGGTTGATAAAATGAGGATGTCAGCCTCCTTGACGGATATGCCGACTAACTACCTCAACACGACCACGTAATATCCTGTGATGGAATGGGAAGGCTATAAATGCACGCCCTAGGTACGTATCGTTCATGGAGAGGCTCGTCGGTGACTTGAAGGCAAAAGGCCGTGATGTCGAAATGAAGGTTATCAGAGGACAGGATCTCGAGGACCAAGGATTCGGTGGCATTTGGAACGTCGGCAAAGCTTGTATGAAATTTGATCGTCACGTCTGCGGGGATGGGAGTCTGCCAGGCACTGCGAACCCTCCGGCATTGGTTGTGCTGTCATGGAATGCCTCGAAGGCTAAGGCCGATGATAAATCGGTAGTGCTGGTTGGGAAGGGCATAGTCTATGACACTGGCGGATTGGCTCTTAAGAGTCGCGAAGGTATGGCTATGATGAAGAGGGATATGGGAGGTAGTAACTGACGAGGGGGTACCTGGTGGAGGAGGGCGTCAAGAGGATGGTGATCTAATGTAGCTCACTTGTGTGCTATCCTTCCAGTCAGGCCGCAATGAGCTGATGCGCATATCTCGGTATTAGCTCCGGGTAGAGTACTCGGAAATTTAAACGGTCGATCATTCTAATATATGCTTTGATGAAATGAACGAGGCTGATCCTCCCGTATTGGAGAGTTGCTCCAATCTGACTGCTTATGCCTTATGGCCCGTAGAGCAGCCCGAGACCATTAGTACATTATTGACCTCCATTTGTAGTCTATTGCATATCGGATAGAATGAAGCTTCCCCTTACTGTAGTGTGTGCTGATTGTCTCCTTTCAGGCTCCGCCGGTCTTCTCGGTGCATTCGCTGCTATTGTGGAGTCCGATGTCCATCTTGGTAAACCGCTCTACTTCATCGGTTGCCTGGCCGAGAACTCTATTGGCCCGGACGCCTTCCGAATGGACGATATCATCACAATGTATTCGGGGCTCACAGTGGAGATTAACAACACCGATGCTGAGGGACGCCTTGTGATGGCGGATGGAGCAGCCTATGCTGCCAAGCATTTGAATCCTGAGTTGGTTATCGATATGGCCACTCTCACGGGCGCCAGCGGTATAGCTACGGGACATTATCACGCAGCGATTATGTCGAACAATGAGGAGGTGGAGAAGGCCGCTGTTGATGCTGGCAAGAAGATTGGCGACCTCGTCCATCCGCTCATTTTCTGCCCGGAGTTCCATCGAGCGGAGCTTCAAAGTGACATTGCTGATCTTAAGAACTCGGTAGGGTGTCTATTCGACTTGGTGATTCCTTCCTATTAGTATGTCTTTTCGGAAAACATGAATCTTATGACAGGAATTGTCAGGGCTTCTGCTCGTTACATCTTATAGGCGATTTAGAGTCTTAGTAAAGCATGTCACAGTTGGCGTGCTCTGTTGGGATCTGGAATCTCTTCACGGCTTGAAGAAGAAGTTGCAATTTTGTGAGGCTTTCTTAATTCACATCCGCGCCAGCATATGCAGTGCTCCGAATCAACTTAGAAAACTACTTTGGCCATTTTCCAACAGACTGACTCCGACTCTGAGCTTCAAGCTCGAAGGATCTTGCTCTCGATATACCACCGAAATTTCTGTGCGTGATGGTGGATAGCACATTCTACTGTTAACGATATTGTTTTAGGTTAAGAATAGAAACAACGCCCAAGTGTCATGCGCTGGGTGGTTCGTTTATGAGAATATGATGGCAGCCGCTGCTGCCTCGGAAGATATCAAGTATCTTCACGTCGACATGGCCTTCCCTGTGGAGTTCATGGACAACAAGGCTACTGGTTACGGTGTGTGCCTTATAAGCCAACTGTTAGGGCTATTTGACAAGTGCCTTCCTCAATGATTAATTACAGAGCTACTCTTCTATCTGGTAGCTATAAAGTTTCTGTGCTCCACCACCACTAGAATGGTGAACTACTCCAGTGGCATCACTGTCATCACTTGTGAATGCTGGAGTCAACAACCTGTATCACACTCAACGTTTCTGCTCGGAGCTCTCGGAGCTCTAAATACATCTGCGATGAGTTTATCAATCAGTGGAGGTTGGTGTGTGATACTGACGACGTGGGGCTGACGACGATGATAATGCATTCGGAACTTTTTGTCAGGGTGCCGTTTTCCGAGGAGGGTTTAACAGTCAAACACTCCCCGGAAAACGGCACCGTGACCAACTTTGACTTCATAGAGCCAATCGAAGCGGGTTTCCGCGAGGCAATAGTATAAACAGATTGGCCGCTGATATATCATTAATGCATCGACCTTCAAAGAGCTCATTGAGGGTCGTTGGAAAGCTCTTGGCCGGAAATATGGGCGCATGCTTGGATACCTTCCCTCCATGTGGCATAATCGTAGGAATGCACCTTTGTAGGTGGCCAGTGTTGGTGGTAAAGGGGTAGAATACGGTAGTGATTTCAACCGGACGGGTTCCACTTCTCGCACTGCTAATGGGAGCCTAGTCGAGCCTTGATGGACTATGGGCAGTTAAGGTTGTTTATTAATGCCGAAACAAAAGGCTACCGAAGCCACTGGCGAGACCAGTGCGGCGAAACGTCCAAGAGTGATTGAGAATGTCGATGAGCTACTGTGGAAGGGCTATGGTCAGCAACTCGTCTTTGGGAATGCAGTACACTTGGAGAGCTCGAAATCGATATTCTTGGTCGGTCAACTGAAGGCTCTGGAAGCGTTTGCTAAGAAGCCTGCTGGGAGCGTTCCGGAGAGTGTGGTTGAAAGAGTGAACACTTTCATCAGGATGAAATCAGGTAGGATATCCTCAAGAATTGTATGATTATCTCACTTGCACTAATGGTAACGTTTATTGAGCTACTGGAAATGTAGATGCTTGGAAGGCTGAGCAGCAGTTGTGATAGCAACCACGTCACAAGATCATTCCGACGAATCACTTCCTAGAATATATCATCACCGTCCACGACTATGAGGAGATGAAAGTATTGAACCAAATTTCATTGGTAGCGCTTATCTATCCTACTCGAGCATTTTGCTTCTACAGCTTCCCTCGCACACGAAGGCATTTGAGCAAGTTAGTGCCAGTCCAGTGGTGGCCTTGGAATCAATTTAGGGGAAAATCGGTTTGGGGGAAACTTGGACTTTTAAAGCTCTTCGTTGAAGACTCATTTGGAAGGTTCGTATTCAGGTTCCGACTCCCCAGCAACTCCATCCCAAACAGTTGAATACTTGGTGGATGGCGGACAGCTGAGGAAGGTGGTTATTGTCTGTGTTCCTCATGAAGCTTCTCGGAATAACAAGTAGGAAAGGCGACTGGGGGGTGGGGCTAGTGGGACGCCCAGTGTCATCCGTCATCAATTCTTGCATCAAGATCGGAGATCGGTGGTGCCGGGAAAGTCATTCATAAGCACTAATAAGGAGAAGGAGTAGGATTGATCGAATGCGCACAATCCGTCAGCTTTGGCTTAAGGGTGTGCTGGAGGTGTGAGGTTTGATTCGATAACTTGGGGCCTTGGGAATTTTCAGAAGTCCTACTTCCAAGAAATGATACTGGGAGGTTTGCGATCAATCTATATCGGATACACGTGACTTTCCACTCCGACCACCTGGTTGCTGTCGCGGACAATTTCCCGACAGAAGTCCATGAGCACTTAATATTACAAATCATTGATCGCTGAGCAATTATCATGATTAGCAACTAGTCTATTGATAGGCAACCGTCATATAGATATAACGAACCGCCTCCTACCTTACCATGGTCGAATTTCGCCCCCTTGCGGAGGCTTTAGTGTGACCTCCTGCATCTCAGCCCTGCCCGTCCTGACGCTGTTGCTCGAGCCCTGGTGAAGTTCCCGGAATTCACCGGCATGGACGACAACCCTATAACAGTTTTGGCGCTTGGCTCGATGAGCTCCGATGCCGCGGCGACCGGACTGGCGGTTGCGAGGGCATCTCATAAACTTAATTTTTCCAGCAAGAGGGCGAAGAAGCTCACGGAGCTTGCCAAGTCGAATATTGTGGTTTGGTCTGGTGACGGAGAGAAGGTTGATGTGGGGAGACTTAGCGTGGTGGCCGAGAACATACGGAGAGCGGCGCTGCTGACTGAGTTGCCGGCAAATTTGCTGAACACTAGAACGTAGGTCTGGCAGGTCGCTGGTGAGCCGATGAGATTTTGTAAGGTACCTGAAGGCTATAAAAGATATTGTCGGGGAGCTGAGGGGAAAAGGAAGGATTGAAGTGAAAGTGATTGAAGGGGAGGAGCTGGAGGAGCAGGGCTTCGGTGGCATGTGGAATGTGGGGAAAGCATGTAAGGGCTTTTATAATGGATATTTGATGATGCTTAGCGGCCTTTACGCGGCCACAGCTGTGGTAATTGAGCTACATATTACTCTGCCGAATTTATGCAGTATGTCCGCTTCCATGAGTTGTTCAACCTCGCCGCGGGTTTGGTATCTTTAGTATCTGTATTTGCGATTAATTGGGACGTATTCTCTTTAAAAGCGAAGGTCTCCATTACATTGATTTCAGCGCGCGGTAGATCTTTTATTGACTTGCCCTCAAAAGCCTGAAAGTTGGTCGGTGGAGGGACAGGAGAGGAATTTAGAGGCGCGCAAGAATTTAATGCTACTCGTCCAGCTGTAACCTGGACACTGTTGCACCGTGTTAGACACCGCTAATCCCCCCGTGATGGTTGTGCTTTCTTATTATCCTCAAGGATCAGCCCCGGGCGATAAGTCCATTGCTTTGGTGGGTAAGGGTATCGTTTACGATACTGGTGGGCTGGCGATCAAGACAAAAGACGGTATGATGGGAATGAAGTCGGATATGGGCGGTAGGCCATTACTTGACCAATCGTGCTGGAACAACCGTCAGGTTCTGCCGGCCTCCTGGGAGCTTTCGCGGCTCTTGTAGAAACGGAGAAGTTGAAGAAACCGCTGCATTTCATAGGGTGCTTGGCTGAGAATTCTATCGGCCCCGAGTCGTATCGGCAAGGAGATGTGATTACGCTTTATTCCGGTCTCACTGTAGAAGTCAACAATACGGACTGTGAAGGACGACTGGTTCTGGCGGACGGGGTGGCTTATGCGGCGAAACATTTGGATCCGGAGATGATAATAGATATGGCCACGTTGACCTATGCGCAAAGTGTTGTCACGGGAAGCTCCCATGCGGCTATTTTCAGCAACTGTGAGAGCCTTGAGAAAGATGCGGTTGACGCGGGAAAGACCAGTGGGGACTTGGTGTATCCGGTACTGTTTTGTCCAGAAGTGCATAAGGCTCAACTGCGCAGCGATATCGCCGATTTGAAAAATCAAGTAAGAGGTGCTCGGTGCATAATTACGAGGCGCGTGACTTTTTCAGCCCACACCTGGGGCTGGATGCTCCTGTGCCGGATCGTTTATCTACGAGAATCTTATCGCCGCTGCTGGAAATGATGATATTAAATTTTTACATGTCGACATGGCCAGTTTTTCGACCAATCTGGATGGTCGTGCGTCTGGCTTCGGTGTTGCTCTGGTGCACCAGCTATTGAAGAACGATGCTTAAGCTCGTTACTGAGACTTATTAGTACACTCGCAAAAAGTGACGTTTTCCTTTTTATCATGATATGAGTATTGCGTTGTTCGGCGGAAGGTAAATCGGTATCATTTTTATTAATCAAATTTATATAATTTTATTACTAACCCCTTGCTGTAACTAACTGTACAATACTAACCCCTTGCTGTAACTAACTGTACAATACTAACCCCTTGCTGTAACTAACTGTACAATGCTAACCCCTTGCTGTAACTAACTGTACAATACTAACGCCTTATTATATTGATATCAATTTAAACTACTGATACAGTATTAGTATATCATACCGATTAGCTGGGCTTGTCTCGTCCAACTAAAGGCATTCACATCGTGAAGAATGCATGCCATATTTGCCATCGGATCTTTCTCGACCATGAAGTGTATCGCCGGACTGTACCACATATGACTGGGAAATGAATTCTGCTTTTATACCTGTTAGGAACACGTATATAGGAAGGTGAGTGCAATTCACCACAAACTTTAGCCAGATAAATCACTGTATCGTTTTCCCGTCTGCCGTGATCCCCCTGCGGTAGAAGCATTTGTAAATGGGGTTCGCCACTCGTTTGCTTGGCAAAACTGTTAAGTATGGAACAATCGTTGGGGGCTCGGCCCTAGGAGCTTCGTGTGGCTACGTCTATTTTACAACACCAGTAAGAACTCCGCTGGTCGTTGGTATTTTATTGCAACTTAGCCGAGTGTCCCGCCCAGTGGGTATCGTAACTTCACGCCTCGAATAGAGAGGAAGAGCAGCATGGAACGATTGAAGAATGAAGTGTAGGTCAAGGCGAAGGTTTTATTAGGGGAGCTACTGAAACTGTACTGTGTTTACTAACTATTGTTACACTTAAACTGTACTGTGTTTACTAACTATTGTTATACTTAAACTGTACTGTGTTTACTAACTATTGTTA
>JAAPAO010000836.1:0-11832 GCA_013115145.1 Perkinsus chesapeaki
CTGTTCTAATCTGAGAGTAATCCTAAGCTTTTCAACATATGAAACTGCCTAGCGGAGCGAAGCGATCGCTACATTTGTCCTAAGGCGGAGCGAAGCGATTCATGTTTCACATTTTGTTTTCTTCATCTCCAAAGCTTTTCTGCTGGCATTTAGTCATCAATCTAATAGTCCTTTGTCTCTCTATACTATATCGGTATGCAGTAGGGCCTCAGCCCTGACTGAGTGGGCTTACGTGAGCAGTAAACGGGTCGAAGGTCTTCGCCCGGGTGGCTAAGTGCCGAGCGGTCGACGGATACCAGAGTCATGTTCGTTGAAGAAGTTGTTTTAAATGACTACCAGTCGACGAAAGAAGCCCACTGGTCGGTATGGAGCTACTAATACGAGAAGTCGAATGAAGGCGGCTGCTATGGAGGCGACAGGAGATAGCAGCCCTACTACAGCGTCGGAAAGGGTAAGGAGGGACGGGCAACGTCGCTTATTGGACTGAGCTTTGGTACAGCTATCAGAGCTCTTTCTTGGTCTTAAATGCTTTATACAGTTCAAGAAGAGTACACTATCAGTATCTCAGTTCTATATAGAGGTTAATACTATATCTGAGGTTAGGGCAGGATGCCTTGTGGTGTACCGTTACTGCTCAAGGGCAGTTGAGTAATATAAAAAATGATGGTACTAGTAGCTTTTATTGGCCCTTATATATTATATGGAATAGCGTTCAATATGTTGACTGTTCTCAGAGGGAGGCCCCCAGTGTCGATGCCCTCTTCCATATGGTGGCCAACAGTAACCCTAACCGAACAGATGCCTCCCTCTACGGTATAGTAGCTAAGGGGGCCACCGACAGTGTCAAGTCCCCGCCGCCGTCTATCGACATTGAGGCTCCTGGGCGCTCCGAGGACAGGCCTAGCGCGGCATCAGTGACGGACAGTCGAACCGATACCGCGCCTACCGTAGCTGAAAAAAGGAAGCGGGGTAGACCGCGGAAGGAGGGGATTGGCGGGCCAATCGAGCCAGCTGCCAAGCGGCCGAAGGCGGTCGTGGACAGGTCTGTCCATGAGATTAGAATTACGTTATCATCACTGCGGTTGCTACTCGCTGAGTACTCTAGGCGGCTTCGGTCTGGTCAGCCGGTGGACTTTGAAGAACTTCGGACGGCAATTGGGGAGAGGATGGAGCCCTGGGACCTGTCCGCGATCGATCTTGAATATATCGTCACTGAATTCACTGCTATTAAATATAGGCCTAGCCTGGGGCTGGTACTCATGGAACGCCCTGGTGCATTTCAACCTTCTAATAGGGCAGTCAATCGAGCTGGGATATCCGAGGTTGGAGCGAGGCTTAAGGAACTATGGAAGGAGCACAGGACGAACACCCCCCTGACCGGAGAGAATGTGGCTGCTGATCGCATAAGGGCAAACGGGGCGGTCCGATGGCTTCGTGGATGCACTACGGCAAGCACTTTGAGCTCTACAGCTTGGGACTTCTGGGCATCGTCGACGGCGGTGGCACCGTCACCGATCAGACCCAGCGGCATCACGAGACTGGCGTCCCTGAGCGCGGCTGTGATGGGCGATCTTAGTCCATATGGTTCGGAAGGCGGGCAGAGGTTCTCGACAGGGATGGTGTCTCCGGTGGTTGGTGGTGGGATATTCGAGCCGATATTCTGAGGCTTCATTGAGTTGACTTGGTCATTGCAGCCGACTCGTATACTAGATTTAATTAGTAACCCTTCTAAGGGGCATGTTGCAGCACTCCTCCTTATTGGCAATACCATTACACTGCTGACAATGGAGCAGCTTATGTCGCTTGGTTGTCGTTGTGTTGAGCTAGTTGTTGATAACGTGGTGCAGATTGATTATTATAATGATCCCCTACCTGCCCTTCGTATCTAGCATTGGGGCTTCTACCAAGATATCCCTCTGTCTCTTCGGCTCAGTGGTGCTGCTCGTCATGTTCGTAAGGCAGATCCTTAAGCGTAAGGAGATCAGAGTTAGTAAGCCCTCAGCACGGCGGTGGCATTCCGATCCCGTCCTGGTTAGATACGGACAAATGGGTCCAGGTGTCGCCGGCGACGGCCAAGAGCAGACCGGTCCGGGTGGCCGTCATCGGCTCTGGAGTCAGTGCAGCTGCTACTTGGTCAGCGCTTCGCTCCGTCGGATTTTGTCGTCGTATTTTACTATTTTGTCAGTCACTACACTCGCTCCCTGTTCGCCGATGATAAGGAAGTGTCCCTCACCGTGTTCGAGATGGGCGCTGGCAGCGCCGGACCGATCGTGGACTTTGATGGAAAAAAGTAAGGTGCCGGGATCGAACTTGAGACCTATTGTACATCGGGTTTCCGGTTTCCATCGTTCTCCATACCCCAGTGGATAACGTTTTTCATTGGGGCAGGGAGAGCCGATCGACTTTGTAAAAAATGGTTCCACTTGAAATGATTTTCCGAATCGATTGTTCGAGCCCATCCCATATTGCCCTGCGCAACACTGTCCTGGTAGTGGAGCAAAGGAACTTGAGAGTGAGCTCATCGACGTCATTAGAAAACTTCGGCTGTCTGCTTTGAGGTGAGGTTAGGTACGAAGCCGGTCACTCGATCATCGCTGACTACAACCAGACGATCAAGCGATTGTGCCTCAAGTTGGGCGTAACCCTCCGATCTCTGCTGCCCGGCAATCCTAGTAAGCCGCGGCCGGATACGATTGTGTGCAGCTGTCCCCTTCTCCCAGGCATTATGCTCCACAACGGTTCGTATCCCTCATTCCAGTCTATGGGCAGGGCTCTGTGGGATATGTTATCATCAGCGTGGCGCTATGGTATCCAGAGCCCCATTGAAATGAGACAAACGACAACCGGATGTAGGAAGCAGTTGCTGAGCTAGGTTGGCCATTGCATCTGTACAGGTGTACTTTCCTTCTCTAATATTTACCTCCTACAGCAGCACGGATATGTCTATGATGAGCCAATGGAGCTGCTGAAGGGCATGGCTGCTGATGGAGATGACTTCACCAGCATTATCGATAAGGAGGTAAGTGTTGGTAGGGTGATTTAGCCCCAGCAGTTGGACAGTGTTGCTAGTGTTTGCCGTAGCCTATTACGGACTGAATGAAGTCGATGGGATCGATATGACTAATACTACAACTCCGCTGTGGCACTGCTGCGGCGGCAGCTGGGTACTGGATTTCGCATTACCGTAGCAAGCCAGTGGCGTTTACATATTATCTGCACCCATCGAAGTCGGCGAATTTTTCTCTGGTGCTCGACTAGCAAGACTTGGCGAGGAGCGGGTTTTGTTCATCACAGAAAATTGTCCATCATCATACGGGAGGAGACCCGCTCGAATGACTGGAGTCCAGAATGGGGATGTGCAGCTCGTGACATGATTGATAATATCTTTGAAATTACCTGTATCATTTTGTCTGAGCTGTTCGCTTTCTGTGATACGAGCTCACCTTGCCATCTTTGTCGAACTACGAATTCTGTGCAAGGAACCCAGACCGGCTCGCCGAGCCGGGCTCGGACATCTGGATGTTGATGACGATTCTAGGACGCAATTGGATCAGAAGCTTTCCTCCACCCAAGAGAAGGCAGATTTACCGCCTCCAAGGATTGTTTCGTTACCGAGCTTATCCCCCCGTAGATTAACCGGTATTAGAATACTGGCGATCGGGATGTCCCAACACCCACTACTGTTGAGCACGCGCTCTCCTTCGATTATTGTATTTCTCTTTACTATTATCAGGCCAGAAGTTACCTTATCAACGATCGTTGCATCAAAGCCCCTCTGGTAGATGACATCTGCACTGCTAGTAATAGCATTACCCTCGCAGCGTCACGGCGTCACAATTGGTTACGCAGGTCTTCGCTATCTTTATGGTTTGGACTGCAAGTCTGTTAATGGTCTATGTGCCAATATCGCCATGGCCGATATCGAATACAAGAATCTGTTCACACCTGTCGGGGGTGCAGAAGCGGTAGGGATTCTCAGTGGTTAAAGTTCGCAAATTGCGGAGCTAGTTGCGGAGGGCATACTCTCACTCTACTAACCCTCTGTGCGTGCGTGCGAATAAATCACCCAGCTCGATGATCTAGAGGGGTTATGATCACAACCTTTGCACCAATCGATAGCTCTTACTCTGGGGATACTAGGAAGAATACGGAAAGTGGGTTCTGATCATATCTTGAAGGTTAGCGGGATAAAAAATACTTTTCTGCAGAAAAATGACAGGCCTTGGGATCGAACTTGAGAGCATCTAACAGAATCTACTGATGATTCGCCGAGCTCCGTCCCTTTTCAAGAAAGCCTAGTATTAATTGGTTGTTAAGTAGTTATAAAGTAATGTAATTATATAGAAGTTCCAGTAGTAGTAAATATTAATACAGTAGTAGTTAATATTAGTACAGTAGTAGTAAATATTAATACTCGGGCACCAGCTTACATCGATTCTTCAGGTCACCGGAGCGCTGTTGGATGACAGTGGAGCTAAAACAGTTAGCGGTCGAAGGATCACTGCTATCTCTCGAACCGAGGAAGGCGGGTTCATGCTCAATGGAGATGATGAAGCCAATGAGTTCGATGCCGTTGTCATAGCGATGCCTGTGGAGAAAGCGGAGAAAATCGCTCTGAAGGGTGGGGCGGAGATTAATTTTTCTTGTCTTTATTTTGGATGGTCAGATTCCGACGGTAAGAGTAGCAGCCTGTTTGATACGTCCAGCTGCAACTGCGAGACTAAGACGATTTACCAGCATTTCGTGCAGGGGACAGTCAGTCCGTCTATAACGAAGGTGTAAGTTGAGGCTCTATAGCGCGTTCATTATGGGAGATCCCGGGTTCGATTCCCGGCCCTGGCTTTTATTTCCTGGAACTATATGTTCTTGTTCAGGGCTGGCCGTGTACCAGTACTTGTGTCGACCACTCAGACGGCTGCGGACAACAACCTTCCCTGGACCTCTATTGAAGCTGCAGTAGGGAGCTTTGGGGCTAGCTGTTGTTATGTTGGTAGTAGGTCCCTGTTGGTGCCACTGAGAGGGATGCTGAGACGTTACTGGCCGAGGCGAGCTGTGGGAAGGTGTCTAACTGGAAGGTTACTGCACAGGAGAAGTTGGGCAAAGATGAACTGCAGAAGCTTGTTATGAGGTAAGACGCTGATGATAGCACATAAGCATCGACGTTACGAAGGCATAGTCCTAGGAATAATGGGCAGGAAGCCTATAAGGATGTAGGCAATAATACGTATTATTGTATACTTATCGCCTTGTACTATAAGGAAGAGCTAAGTGTGGTTCGATACATTACTGCATATAATAACGTAAACCAGAAATCGCATCAGAGCTCATTGGGCTATGTAAATATAAATTGATTGTACTAAGTGAGCTGTTTTAAATGAAAGCTTAGCAACTAGTCTACCGTACTTCATAAGCAATGTGGATTAGCCGAGCCAAATGCAAACGACTATTGCCCACGGTTTTCTGACACCTCTAGCTATCCTTATTCCCATCAGTCTCCCTGGTTCCCCTGATCCCGTCATTGTCGACACTCATTGTCCAACCTTCCCCGTTAACGATAAGCTGCCTCCCTTCAAGCTATCAGATGGTATATTCAGTACAGCTGCCATGGGCAGGACCGCTGCCGATATGGAAATGGAGTGCATTGGAGCTAAGAACTCGGCATTGTTGGTCCGCAAGTACCTAAAGGCGAGGGGCCTTATTGAGGCGGAAGACATTCCAGCAGCTCCCGTTGAAGAGAAGGAGGAGGAGGAGGAGGAGGAGGAGCCAGTGAAGCCGCTGGAGTAGCTGTTTATACTGTTTAGCATCATCATTAAATCACTGCTATTGTAAACCTCTTACTGTTCTATAGAATCCTTTATCAGCTGACAAGAAGTTTCTAACACACGAATGGTTTTGGGCAGGGGCGCGGTGTTGGTTAATTTTGTGGCGAGTGACGACGATTGATGGGAAGGATTGTTTGTAATATTGCATGGTGACGACCCGCTCTGCTTGGGCCGCACGACGACTGTTAATGTCTGGTAGGCTATTTTTGTGGCGCGCGAGAAATGCCTGTATGGTTTTACAATCAGATCCTCTAGGGGACCCTCCCCGAATCGCCTCTCCGCATTTGCCGGTGCCTCGAGTGATGGACTCGTCGCCGTCCAGCACGTGTTCGGCGAAACGGAAGAGTCCCGATAGTGAAGGTCTGTGGGAGACTAGGGGCTGCTAGGATGCTCGAGCTCAGATGAAAGTGCAATGCCAGCCAGGCGTTCGGCTCGACTATGTAGCTTTGAAAATAGCGAATCCAACAGTAGCAGCCCAGGGGAGGTCTTGGAGAGGGCGACATGCCTGTCCCAAGGTGGTCTGCTGATGACCGGCTGGTGGTCAATGGATGATTGTTGTAGATAGCAGCGCGACTGCGGCGAGCGCACCGCCGCCTCAATACGCTTTGGGGCCGCCATTGCTCCCCATCACAGAGAAGGGGGACTTCACACCACGCCCTGGTGAGATGCTTGTTACGTCTGTCTCTTTTGTATTTCTAACGAGTTTTCATTTGGCACCCGAAATAGCCGTCATTGGCGACAAAAGGAAGTCTCTCGTGGGGCACTCGATGACGTTGGTTGTTGTTTTTCAACACGCTTTCAATCGAACTGCGCTACGAATTGATCTAAGGAGGCCACCACAGTGTCGGGATCGCCTTCTGTCTTAGGATTCGTCGGGCTTGTCAACCTCGGAAGCACCTGCTACATGAACGCAGTCATCCAATGCCTACATGCCATATTGCCTCTAGTGACATACCTTCTGGGAGGGTGAGGGCGTTGAGGAAATGCAAGATTGCAAGATTTACCTTTGTCGTATCAGGGAGCACGAGTTGAATGAAACTAATCCTCTGGGAACCGGTGGGGACATATTCCAAAGGTGCGATCAGCTTGCTTTGGGGAAGGCGGTATCTCGCATTTCAGCTTCGCAAGATTGCTCTCGAGCATGCGGTTAGCGTCCAGCTTGGAGGCCATTGTGCCGAGGGAATTTAAAAAAGCGATAGACAATCACATGGTGGCGTTCAAGTGGGATACTTGCTTTTGGAGAGCTCGAATCGGTTTGCAGGGGCACCGGTATCCAGCATGATGCTGCTGAGTTCGCCACGGCACTGTTGGACAAGTATGCGAGGACGGTGGTGTCGTGCAGAAAAGGCGGGTGTCAGGCTCCACGAGGATCTCAATCGGGCAGCGATGTCGAGTGGCGAGCCACCAGAGACGCCGGAGTGTACCATAGAGATGAGTGAAGAAAAAGGGATTGACAGGATCGCCGCAGAGTTCTGGAAGTAGCCGGGAGTTGAGCCATGGGGCGGTATGGATTCTGGTAGAGCCCAGCTGGCCAAGAACCAGTCTATAATTGTTGACCTCTTCCAGGGACAGATGCGCTCGGTCTTTAAATGCAGTTCCTGTGGGCATTCCAGGTGGGGAGGTCTCCTGGTTGGGTTGTCAAGCTCCTCCGCTCAGAGTGGTGTTTGAAGCATTCAATTCCCTTATCTTACCAGTAGAGGACTTCCGCGGGAAGCCGTTGACTGACATTTACGATTGTCTTCGAGAGTTTGCCCGTCCTTCGGATCTGTCGGGGGACAACGGTTGGTAGGCAAGGCTAGCCTGCAAGGAATGCCTGGACCGGCAGCCGGCAGGTACTGCGCGAAATGCAGCTCCTTATCGGACTCGACCTGCAACACAACACTGTGGAAGCTGCCGGGCATTCTAATGGTGCAGCTAAGACGATTTAAACAACTTAGTCCGACACGGTGGAGCAAAAGCAGCCATCATGTAGGCGGTCAGTCGGTGGCTTTGCATAGCATAAGACGGGCGTCTGGAGTATAATAGAAGGAACACCGAGGAATCTTCAGCGAGGATACCATCAGAAAGCGCTTCCTGGGATTTTTGACAAGATGATGCCCCATAACACCGTTACAGTTCCTCCCAACATTAAACAGTTCACTAATGCTAATAACTTCGCGGGCGTCACCCTGAGACTCTTCGTACTTACGGCCAATGCCTATTCCACGTACTTGTCTAGGAAAAATGTACACTTCTTATACTGCTCGGGGGTCCGCTAGAATTGCCATCGGCACAATAGTGGTTCAGCTTAAGTATCCGGGACCAGCCTTGTTGCATAAAATCCTCGGCGTTACAGGTGCATTACCCCACCAAGGAGCCTTTGAATCTGGAGAAGTTCGTATCTAGGTCCCACCAACGGGACGCACCAACCTATAGATTGCTTGGAGTTCTCCGCCACAAAGGCCTCATGTCGTAAGTCTTACCATAGCTGTATGACTTGGAATCTTCTACACGGTAGAGGAGGACACTACACCGCTTTTGTGAATCACGACAAGACACTGTGGGACCTGAAGGGCCATGAAAAGCCGATCGATCTATCGCTGCAGACACCCCGGCGGGCTCCATTTCACATGGGTAAGATATCCCCTATTGACAGGCCTTGTATGGGCGGTTTAGGGCATCATATGGACCCGGAGAGCCCAATGTCCAGGGTAGTGCTTGGGTTGGTACCGTGTTCCCCTAATGGTAAACAGCTTGCTATGTTGACCATGGTGATGTTGTGTGCACTGTAGGGTGGTGGTTCTTCGACGATTCTACTGTTCATCCTCTACGGAAAGAGGCCCTCGTCGATTCCCGAGGTAAGTCAAACGCTCTGATGGGTTACACTGAATGCGCTAGATGCCTACATACTATTTTTCGTTCGATCGGGGACACCAGTAGACCACAAGATGATCCCATCTCAGCGACATAACAAACCGACGGATTGGCCTCATGCTTTTGATAATGTTGCGTCACCGTCGTCATCGTTGTCATCGCCAGAGGAAGGGCTATGATGGGCAGTTCTGTTTAACCTTGCCGACTAGCAGCTACTGTTGTCGATTGGCTTTCTCATTCTGCTGTATTCTTTATTAAAGCAATCACCAGGTTGATTCATTTACTCAGTACCAGTGTTGCGTGGTATAGTCACATAAAGTTGGGAGAAGAGCGGTATGAAAAGGTTCAGGGAACGAAACACAAAAAATCTCCGCAGTGCGCAAGGGAAGGATGAACAACCGCAAGACGAGCGAGAGAACAGCGCGCTGCAACATCCGATATCTGATGCGATTTTGATATAGCGGTGGCCGGAGGAGCATCTTGCTAAGCTTCTATGTGACCACCTACAACTGTTCTTGGTTCTTCGGTATGTGATGCCTCATTAGTGAACTTTGGGCCATTTATATACGTACTATGACGCCAGCTATGGGGCCCTCTCAGACTGCCGAAGATGATGGGTTAAGAGATGCCTTAAGCAATACTGGTGAGTATCTATCGTCCACGTGTGTAAGATACCATTTAGCTCCGTTCGCTTTAACTTTCAATTTGCCCTATTTATTTTCGCTCAGGCGTGGATGAAGAACTAGAAAACCAATTAGCCAGTAAGGGATCGAACGCTTCCTACTCTACGGCCTCAAAATCTCGTTGATTTCAGGAAGTTGTGATGAAGCTCATGGGCCAGCTCCATATGGAGTTCCGCGTGAACTTAAGAAGACATTAGTTTCCGAGAGTGAGCCATCTACCGCTGCTTGCATGGTCATTAATATTGCTCATCCTTTCAGTAATGATTGTAGACGAAGATAGCTTTAATATGAAAAGTAGGTCCAACTGAGAAGCGCTGTGATGTGGAAATCAGATTTTATTGGTAGCACGAAAGGCCCTCTTGGGTACCATCTGAACTCCGCTGACACCCGCTTACCTAACGAGAGTGATGCCCTAATCAGTGAGGGTAGATCCTAGGCCCGTCGCACTGGTACGGTAATCTGCTGCTCAGATTCTCTGCTGGATGGAAATGCTATGAGATCACACGCTTCTATGTCATCTACAGCATTCTACTCTACTGAAGACGCTGGCCTAATAGGAGGTACGAAACTGTTGATTCGGCCACTTTAAATTAAGCTGATCCTCAGGTACGCAGTTCTCCTTGACGTCAGAGCAGCTCGGGCTTGGACAAGTGAATCCAGGTGAACAGCCCAGAAGTTGCGGTGTAGTTGAGCCTCTCAGGTCTCGCACATGCTCCTAATATATCGGATATGATATCACAGAGGTCCGCGATGAGCGACAGGGGTAGGCTGATGGCTCCATCGTTATCGAATGGTCTGCCTTCAGCTAATGAGAAGACGAACAGGAAGACGAAAGCAGCAAGTAGAAAGAGTGAGAGTGGAAGTAAGTTATTCCCGTTGGAATGGTTTTATTAGCTCCGTTACGATCTTCTATATGTGCATTTGGCTTACTTGTCCGAGGCTGTTTATCTGAAGTTTATTTAGTGCTTTGTGCTTCCTCATACGCTCTTATCCACGTTGGTCGTCTGCGTTCCCGGCCTTCCGTTTGCAGCATTTTATCGCCAGCTGCTCTCACTTCGCCTCCGTCCCCGCGCCGATTTCGGCAAGTATTTCCGTGCACATTTAGGCCCCGAGAGTACTGCTACCCCTTCCAATAGGAAACCGAAAGGAAGGAACAGGAAAAGTGAGTCTGTTTGAGATCTGTGTGGATACCTAGTGGTCTTTTCCCTCAGGTTCGGCTGGTGCCAGCTCCGCCAAGTCGACCGGAAAGCAATCGAAAGGGCGCAAGAGGAAGGTCAGCGGAGACGAGGATCACGGTGAGAGCGACTGTGTTACATAGGAGGCGTTCTCGCTTGGAAAATCCCTGCTGTTTTTCAACGAGGAATCCCCATTGGTGTCTTTATATAGTTTTAACGAAAGAATAACTGATGATCGCTTCGACTTTACTCTCATGAACCTCTTATACCACAGCCGTTAGTGCTTCGGTTTTCGTGTGGGGAGCGTTCTTATACGCAATAATGTAGAATCTATGTTTATGGTTATCTATGAGGAACGACTAAGCGTGAGTGTTTCAGAAAAACCGGACACTATCGAAATCAAGGACGCATCCTTGGAAGAACTGAAGCGCAAACAGTCACGGTCATTCCTATTTACATGGTCGCACACTGAGGACCCTGACAAGGCCAAACCGTGTGACATGGAGAAACCAGAGATCAAAAAGATTATAGAGCAAGTCATGGGAAAAGACTTACTCTACTTTTCCATCTTCTTTGAGAATCACAAAGACGGAAATCGCCATGCCCACTTTGTCTTGAAATATGCCAAACCGAAGCGCTGGAAGCTCATGGCTGACCAGCTTCGACGGGAATATAGAATGTTTTGTTCGGTGAGCGTTGCTGAAGACAAGTCCGGGGCTAAGTCCTGCATGTATCCGGTGTTATTTGGGTACTGCTATAATACCAACCCGGAGAAGTCCCTGTTCGATGTTGACCTCGAACCTTATCTCTCACCTGACCATCCTGCCCCCACCACAATCGGCCTTGAAAAGCCTCGGGTGATCTCTCAAGCGAAGCGCGTCCGTGCCATGAGCAATAGCGCGGTTCAAGCGTTCGTGATTAAGGCTAACATTAAGACCGAGAAGGAGCTCTACGCGTACGCCAACCGTGATCCCGCTTTAATGGAGTTTGTGTCGAAGCAAGGCGACTTTCAAGGAGTGGTCGATAAAGCATGGGAGATACATAGAGCCCCAATGGAGCTGATAGAGGATAGGAAAACTCCACTGGAGAAGGTTAAGGACTGCCTATCAGCTGAATGCAGCTGTAGCTATTTTGGGATGTGGGCTGAGAAGGTTTCTGTTGTGGTGGAGAGGAACCTAAGAGAAGAGGGAGCACAGCAGTTTAAGGATGACATTATCAGGAATTTGCAAGTTGGTAGATCGAAGCAGACCAACATTCTGGTATATGGGAGGGCTTCTAGTGGTAAGAGCGCGATATTCA
>JAAPAO010000837.1:0-11811 GCA_013115145.1 Perkinsus chesapeaki
ATCCGGCATATGTCAACCATTGGACCTATGCCAGTGGACTGTTTGGAGGCTTAAGGTTATTAGAAATTAAAGAGTAGTCAAACTAATAGTTTGTATACTGCTACTATTACTATATATTATATTCGTATAGTTCGTATTTTGTGTATGACTAGTCATCGTGCGAGCAGTTTTGGGGTCTATCACAGCAACGGTCGCAATATATTCAGGAAGAAAATTATATATATTGATATCGTATACCTCGGTCATCACGTAATCCGGGAATACGTAGATTGGGTAGATGGGATATAACGGTTTTATTGAGATTTTAGGTTTATACATTCGAGCCTACCCCGGCCAAAAAGCATAGGATAATAAAAGCTATAAAGAAGAGGAATATGGAGGGAATAGTGGAGTTCCATCAGGCTGCCATAACGGATAAAACGGGTAATAAAAATAGGAGGGAAGGCGGGGGCGGCTTAAGTTAGTTACTGTTATGGTTGATAACTCTTCGACTAAATCGATTTGCCATGGAACTGGCCTCAGGTACAGTGAAGTTGCATTTGGAATGTGCCCACTGGAAGCAGCAATCAAAGGATGGTTGCATATCAAGCCAACAGGGTACTTTATACGGCCCTACTTGTGGTGGCTCTTATCGGGTCGCGTAGGTGTACATGAAATATGGGAAAGGACAGCTCTTCCATTAGTAACCTATTTCCCTTACTAAAAGTAATGCGTTTCAAGATGGCTGTTTTCTGAGAGCCTCTTTTAAACTACCAGCGTCGTTCGTTTCGCTCAAACCGATCTCAATTCTTTATACAGTAGTTAGCATTGAACCAGTGTTGCCAACACTTTCCCGGACCAGTGTACACAGATACCGTAGGAGCACCGCCGCCATGGCGAAGTCAGGAGTTTTTTGATAAGTATTCTATAGAAGTGCCAGTAAACTAATGCCAGAGTAGCATCGGTTAAGGGTGTCCTATTAGGCTTATAGACTGGACGAGCCGGGCTTAATTAAGGAACATATAACGTTGCTGAAGGTCGATGTCCAGGGCCATGAATATCAGGCAGGGCGCGCGCTTTTGTTTCGATTACCGGAGATATTTGAAAAATAATGGCGCAGGTTTTGAAGGGCGCGGAACGTATTTTACGTGAAGATCCGCCGGACATGCTGCATTTGGTGTTTAGTCCGCAATTGATGAGACAAAATAATAACGGTAATATTGGGGGACAGCAACACAAAGAGGGGGACAGCAGCACAAAGGGGGTATTTGGTTACTGGCAATACTTATTACTATTGGCTGATTATTGAATATACGTTGTGCAGGATTGAATGTGTACATCTGCTAGTGGAATCTCAGCCATTATTGAGAAGCCACTTGCGTAAAAAGAATCTCATAACGACTTCATGGCTTCGATGGTTTTTGAGCATCTCCGTTGGAGCTTATCACATTTTCGGGTTTCGGGGTTTTAAGACTTCTTGGCCGACTTTCAATCGTCTGGGAAATGTTCAGGTCTGGAAGGGTCGGATATGTTGCAGTACATCTACTCATTTGGATACATATGCTTTGATTGTGCAGCATTCACTCCACCAGAGCTGGCTAAAGGCAAAAGGGATATAAAAAGGTTATACTACGGGCGTCGTTAAATTGAGTTTCAATTTAAAGTCGCTTTAAATCTGCCCTACCATTTTGGCCCAAACATTTTCCGTAGAAGAAGCAAGTTTAGTTTGATCGCATGACGCGTAGTTGTTTCGTGGGGGAACTATTCACAGTAGCTCTTCACCTCTGAACCGAGCTCACCATTATGGCGCACGGCAACTGGATGCTGTCTCTTTCGACTCGTCGGTCTCGGCTTATCAGAACTGTTTTTAATGTGTATGAGAGGATGAGTGGAATAGGTGTTCAATATGTTCAAATTCGGCCGTCTTTCTGTCGCTTCATGGCAAACTGTGGTATGTCGTTTTACCCTCACATGTGTAGCTATCATACGTTCTTCGGGACTAATCCGTATAATGGAGAGGTAGATGATACGGGATCGGGCAAAGGGGACCATGGTCAGTGGACGGACATACTGTGTGTTATTTGAAGATGTCAATGCAGTTATTTCTGTTTGGGAATTTGTCGCGTTATAGTGGATAAGCAGTGTGTAGTTTGGTTAGCCTTTCCAAATGCTTTCTGTTACCTATGGTAATGAGGGAAGCGTTTCGAATGGTGAGGTTTTGTCGAATACATTACTGAACTCGGCTCATCATGAACAGATGTATAATAGGCAACTGGTTCTGCCAGGGGATGTCATACATGCTGAAAAGGGCTATCTAAAGGTAGTAGCTGGGGAAGTGTTAATGTTGGAATAGAAATAAGGAAATGAACTAGTACGTATCTCCAATTATGCTGTGATGCGACAGTGTGTCATGCCATGGAGGCGTCCTCCCAGCAAGATTCGGGCCGTATGGTTTAATAGGCGTACTTGCACTTCCAAGCGGAAAGCCATCACTGTTGATTATTTCATTAGGGTCGTGGGCTACTAGTGGACCCAGTAGATGGGCAGTTGGTAGCAACTGTTAGGGGCGTACTGGAGAGGGTTAATAAGCTACTCTATATACGGCCATTGAAGGTAATATGGTTATTCAAGACTAGGGTAAGGTTTATTAACAGAGCCGATACACTGGGGAAGTAGGCGATGTTATAGTAGGCCGTGTAGCGGAAGTGGGAGGCGACCGGTGGATGTTGGATTATGGCGGGTAAGTGGCACAGGTTCGATTCTCGGGCTTGGCATTTTTAATATCAGCGGAGGGTCATTGGCGTCCTTGCCTATTGGTGGTGTAAACCTACCTCAAGGAGAACAGCGTCG
This sequence comes from Perkinsus chesapeaki, assembly GCA_013115145.1. NCBI lineage: Eukaryota > Perkinsozoa > Perkinsida > Perkinsidae > Perkinsus > Perkinsus chesapeaki. The sequence goes on from JAAPAO010000837.1 coordinate 2,830, forward strand.
TAGAACGGATACGGATAGGATGAACATGCGATCGATGTTTACTGAGGGAGATCTTGTTAGTGCCGAGGTGGGGGGAGGGGTGTGAGTGATTCATTGTGAATAATGCTCACAGTCACTGAAGCAGTGAATTTGTTGTGCGTCCAATTTTGCCTGAACTGAGTCCGGACGCATAATAAGCTCTATACTTATAATAGTAATTATTCATATATAACTATTTATATATACTAATAATAATAATAATACTAATAATAATGATTATTTATTTACTTATAATAGGATAATGAACTGCTGTGATGGTATTGAAGGTGATATATAGCATATTTCGCCCCTTGCTGATTGATGTAAAGAGTGGGTTTGTTCAGCTTCAGAATGTATGTATCTCGCCGACTAGTAATATTCAAATGACTATAGTGCTTGTAGTTTAACAATTGAGCAGCACATCAGTACGTTGATAAATTGCTATCTATGATGATTCTAAAATGGCACTGAACGAAAACTCTGTTGGATCTGGCTCCGCTTGGATGAGCTCTTACCGTCACTAATCTCTTGTGGGGCACCGCTGAAGTCTCATCCTTGCCTCAATCGATCCATGCCTTCTCCTCGACTTCAGCAGTGGATGGTCGTTTCTACATTTATTGTGTAGATACAAAAAGTGGTGTCGGATTCGGGTGCTGTTATATTACATACCAGAAGCGCAAAGTACGGGAAGTTATATAATGGTCAAATGGTTCGAGGTGAGCCCAGCGGAGGGTTGCCAGCGAGACCGGTGGAATCTTTCAGTTTCTTCGACGTTGGTTCGGAGGCAGTCCTCGCATATTGTTGAAAACTTACCGGCGCCTTTCGACCATGTAAGGGGATAGAGTTTGTGGTGACATCTCCGGGAAAGAATGGTCATCAGTGCTACTGCTTTAGTTACAAGTGGTCCTTGGCTTGAACGGATGGATCTGGGTTGGTATGCGACCGAAGCAATCGGGCCATATACAATCTATTAACTTCACTCAGACCGAGAAAGGGTAACTATTCTTCACGGCTGTCTCAGGGTCTTATGGTGTCTTAGGTATCAAGATGTTGACCAAGGTTCTAGGAAGGCGATAGCTCTGCTTTGCGCTTGTGTAGGTCTATTATTCATGGCGCCTGTCTCGATTGTTCCTTGGAACGTGCTATTTTTACGAGTTATTTTGAATCTTATGATTGAGGGTAGCGTTTACACCGCGAAACCTATTTGTTTTCTGATGAACAACAGAGCTGGTTCGTTGATCAATGTGTATCCTAGATTCTTTAGTCCAGATATATGTTTCTTAAAACTGATTATAAATCTGTATTTCCTCCGTAAAGTTTCAAAGTCAAGCTCCTAGTCACCCGGGAGGAACGCGAGCAAACTCTCAATGGTTATCGGAGTTGCAATGTTCACATTGGACGGGAAAATCCTTGAACGTTTTTCAACAATGGACAATATACACATTCTGGTGAAATTCTTCTTCTTCGCGAAGTAGTGATGAAGAGTACTACTGCTATATAAACTTCACGTCGGGTTGGCACCTTAGCTTCTGGCTCAGTTGTTTCTCTACTCTTCCCGCATCTTCTCTGTTCTCAGATAGAAGCTCTTGGTAGCACTTTCACGGAGGTTACAGTGGACTCAATGCTCGCTGTGGTGGATGCAGCCAGGCGGAGAGGCTTGGAGGGCAAAGACTTCTTGTAAGATAATCTCCTCCTTGGTCCCTTGTCGTCTAGTCTATCGCCCTGCTGGTTCATTCAAGCCATTGTAAATCGCTGATTACTGAACTGCACGTTTTCATCCCAAAGTGATTCAAGTAATTGATTTGTTTCCTACACCGTGGTGGGAGTATTTCCGCCTTACCATCAAATGAATGCTTAGAAATAATGTGCAGTTTGAACTGGGTCTCAGCTCGCTCAGTATTGACGCCATGGTCCTCTCACAGAAACCTTGGGCATCCGAAATGGTACGGAAAAGCATCATATGCGATGTCCGCGAAACAGCACCGGCATTCTTTCTGTGAACGCTGGATACTCTTCTATTATTCCTGCTTATCACTAATGGTATCGGGTTTGCTGAGACCCTTTTTGTTTCAGAGTTCCCGGCGTGGCTGCGGAATGTGCGAACGAAGCCAGAGATGTTTTGGCTGGTCGGAAAGTGGTTTATGATGATGAAGATGATGATGAACCGATGAAAGATGCAACCGACTAGAGCTTCGAGCTGTATTGAATCCCAACGTTTATCAGTCCGATGGTGCCGCATTTGGTTGTCAATCTATGAGGGAAGTATTCGTTGAGGTTGTGCTCGAAGATACAGAATAACGCGATGCGCCGAGAAGTCCCCGCGGCGCTCGCCCGGCATTTTAAGGCGAACGGCGTCAGACTTCGAGCGAATAACATTTCCGGGGCCCGTATTTTGGAAAGTGGTGCTCTTGTTTCTCGTCAGAGGGCTCCCAACGTTGCTTACTGCTGTCCATTCTTGATGAACTATGCTGGAGGTTGAGCCTTACCCAGCAGAGACATACATGAGCCTCTTCACGTGAAAATTTTCACCATTGCCTGCCACCTCGCTTCGGAGGCTGTAGGAAGTGAGCACAGTTCGAGTAAAACACTTGACAGGATATCAATTTCACCACATGCGTATCGCTCCTCTGTTGGCTCTGACTATTCCCACTACTGCTATCAAACTTGGATCTCTTCGTCGTAGCCCCTCACCGAACATCGAGGCTCCTCCTCTTAAAGTACTAGCGTTCGATTATTGACACACAGTGGATTTAGGCCGACATCGAAGATGAACCAGAAGGCAAATGTCGTCTGTTGTTGAAAGATGTAGATGTTTCGTTAATCGCCAGGGAAAGCCAGGCTTACAGTAGCTGCTCCTATAAGAAAAGGTAAAGTACTTGCTGGCATGCTACTAGTTGCGATGCTTTATTTTAGCCAAACCACGACTGGACCCGCCGTTACAGGGTTTTACTGGAGCTCTGATTCTTCGTGCAAAGATGTTATTGATGAAATCCACAACGGCTTGTACAATCAAGAATCCGACTATCATGAATCCGTTGAGCACGGGGACACTCCAGCCATCCACAGATTCCTCGCTGAAAAGTTATGTCCTTAGATGTGGCGTGCATTATGAGAATGATAAATGTATGTTATAAAGATGTTCGTGTCGACTCTACCGGCTCTGCGTTCATTTAATGCTGTTCGCGAACCATTCGATCATCCTTTGCTTTTAGTCACTTGTTTGACATCCACATACCAGTGTATGCGCTTTACTTGTGCTATTGGTGTCTTCTTGTCGTCTAGCTATCTGGCTCAATCCCTGGCAATCAGAGGGGCCCGCAAGAAACAGGTGCAATCGAAACATAGTAGACTCGCGGAGGACATGTTGTCGCTGGACGGCAACAAAGTGACTATAGATTTTGATCGCCTCATTAAAGAGAAAGCAAGTGTGAAGTTCTTATAGGTATACCACGCTTCGGTTCCATCATCCTAATGGTGAGATTAAGAGGTAAATTTGTCGGCTACGCGAGACTTGCGTATCACTTCTCTTCTAGGGTTGAGGAGATCAACCACGATGGAGAAGCCGAACTCCGCAGTGATAGGGAGATACATTTTGGTCGTCTGCTTGCCCAACTTGGTGATCATCTAAACTCAGAGAATACTCGAAGTACCATGCATTTATGAAGCCCACACGATGTCACCTATCTGCTGTAACACTGCTTGTGTTATGCTGCTTTATTATCCGACAAAGCACTGAGGCGGGCTTGAGCCGATAGACCTGAGCTGTGGCAGTTGTTACCTCTCTTCATAACGAATGCATTCGCTGATTTTACCCGTCTTCTTTGTCATTGTTGCTGGCCTCGGATCTAGCATGCCCAATATCGAAGTAAGTGAGGTGTAACGAGTGAAGTAAATGAGTCAGTTGTCTTGCAGAGCGATAGAATTATGGAGGGGGATGTTCCACATGCCAGAGACGGGTAGGATGGGATGCTGTGGCCAATGCGTTTACATCTTATATCTTTCAGAGTGGAAGGCGGAAGAGGCTGCTGCGTGGTTGAAAGCTCGTCTGGGAAGTATAGGATATATTTCGATCGAAGAAGCGATGAAACCCATATCTCATTCTATAGGGGCGGAGAAACAGGGAATCGGAGGACTTGGGAAGTTGAAAAGCATGATCTTATTGGCCGACGCTTGAATCGTTAACGGCTCTCTTTCAGGCTGAGAGGGTTCGATAGGCAAGATTTCGGTTACGACGGTTCTTCCGACAATTGCCATCAATACGTCCACAATATACATTCAGATTGGTATAGAAGACATGCAGGGTATAGAGAAGCCGTCACTAAAGCAAAGGAGCACCACAAGCCTATTGTTGATGTTTTCATTAACTGGACTGGCGAGTTTTTTTTCAAGGGAAGACCAACTGCTCCATAAGCCGCTGATCCATAGATGTTCATAGTCTTTATACTGTTGTCATCGCAGAATTGATCGTTTGTTGTTAATAAGCGACTTATTGGTTCCAAAGACTCACAGAGGCACATCCAGTGCTCCCAGAAGGAATGTATCTGATGCTTCCTTAGATCCCTCATGGACACATTTCTGTGGGGTCGGATGACTCTCTGGTTGGTTTCATCGATTCGTGCCGGATCTGCAGGCTGTAGGACATTTGTAGGATATCTGTTACATACTGTGGGACTGATCCGACTTATGTTGTCGGGATATCTTGTGACCCGATTTCGCGCACTAGATTTTTTGCCATAAGTTTCCATCGGTAAGTTACCTCTTTGTGAAATGCGAGCCTCCAGCGTAATGTATTTGGTATTCTCTTGGTGCATTGTTGTTCAAACTTTTGCATCTAGTAAGGCTGCCCTGCAGCCTGCGATGAGGGGTCAGTCTCAGGAAGATACACCACCGCTGGAGGTATGTTTCATTGAATAGCACTACTTGGGGCTGAAGGCTATTTTTGCAATCTGGCTGCTCAGCTTGTGCAGACACCGACGGTCTTTGGTGGATTTGAGTATCATCCAAGTTTCTTTATCTCTATTTCTCTGCGTAGTGCTCGCCTATCTGTCGAACTCCGTTAACCATATTGTTGAAGATCGTTGTGTGACTTTCAGACTGATTCTATCGTCACGACGCATGAGCGTGGGACAAGAGAGACCACATGCTCCATTCAATCACAAGACCTTGTAGCTGCCTTCCACCTCAACAAGGCTGAACCTGTCGCTGCGCTGCGCTACACAGACCAGAGAGGCAAGATCCAGTAAGTGTCGGATGTGGAGAGAACTCGTTCTTACTCGGTGCTTCCGCGATTGTTTTTTGTCTTAGTAATAAAGTTATAAGTGATGATGACGATCTTACCATCTATAAAAGGAATGGTGACGAGTCTTGCAAGGACTACTTCCAACGTATCCATACAGTATGGTACAAGGAGAAGCGATACGCCGACGATGTCAAGAGCGCAATCGAGAACAAGAGCCCTGTTGTAGATGAGTTCGTAAAAGAGTTCATTCGAAAGCTCATGCCCGAATACAGCCAAAAGATTTCACTAAGAAGCCTGTGGTTGTGATTCCATGTTATTGATGATGTAGTGTGTTTTACAAGCTATTGAGCCAAGTTCATCACCGGCATCTTATACGAAGTAACAATAGGCACTTATATTACTCGGTCATGAGCGAGCGTAAAGTATACCTTGTCACCGTCTTGGCAGCGGTGCTCGGGTATATCATGGCCAGGGTAAACCAGCGCACATGTTGCTAACGCCCTCAGAAATGTGATCTGTTAAGAGTAATTGAGTTGTGAACAGGTGATCTATCAGTATACCGCGATCAACAACTTGTCGATCAAATTGAAGAGCAGTCCGATCACATCTCTCAACTCGGGGCCGGATGCTGCCGAGGTGCGCAACTCTGTCGAAAAATTGTGGGTTTGTGTAGTTGTTCGTCCAGTAGGGTAGTGTTTCCGGATACGACATCTTCGGCGGGCGGTACTGTTATAGTATTCGTTGTACTCTACGTGCGCCCTGGAGAAGATTATTGTGGAAAGCATCCGTAGCCACACCGAGTTCAACTCGAACATTTCCAGCAAGCACAAGAACGCGCATGAAATACATTAATGTGTGAAGAGGTCGAAACTATCGTCAGCGAATTGGACGACTTATTACGTATTTGGTGCTTTGGTTGGTACTCTACACATTCTCCTGATGATCTCAGATATCATCCTCTGCAGGGCAGTCTGCCATTAGGAGCGCAGAGCTTATCTGGCCAAATCGTCCGATAGGATACAAAACATCTGCACTTGTGAGACCAGGAGACGCTCGGCTATAGATGCACGCCCACTTCCGGTCTGTCCTCTGATGAGAGGAAGCTCTGATCGACTGATCGACGTAGAAGCTCTACATGCCGTTTTCCCGTAGCCATGGGTAGAACGCTCCGAAGCTAAGAGATCGTAGTGTCTGCGACCATATGAAAGAAGAAGGTAACTTGAGCTCAACACATCTTAATTAGGACCCTCCTCTGGCTAACCTACTGAGAGGAACCGAACAGCTAGCACGATGGGATATTGTTCGAAGCTTCCTTCCACTGAAATCAGGGGCGATCGCCAGAAACATCTATGAGATTGTCACAGGCGCTGAACAACCTAACGAGCAACGTGACATCACAGTAAGCAGCCGTACCGATTCGTAATCATCGTATGGCTCTAAACCTGTGTACAGGATATGCTACTTCCTGTCGAATCTTTAAGCGGCGCCCGTGGCTGTTCAGACTCATTCTTTTCACGAGTCATTTTCGTGAGCCAAACATAACGTATACTGGTGAAGACCTATCAATAACACATTTTCCGCAGTCCTCGAATGCTTGTATGAATCATTTCATACGCCTATTTTTGACATGTTAAATTAACCAAGTCTTGTACGAGATGGACTCAGCCTGAAGCACCCAGGCAAGAAGTCATACCGCCAACTGCTCACCATTCGAGTTGCTTGGCTCCATATCGACATTGCAGGTGCACATGTGGGGAACACAAGAAAAGACGCAGTACACAAACGGGAAGCCTTATGTCTGCCTTCGGTCAAGATGTCACGTAATCGGACAAGATCAGAGTGCAATGCTAAACTTATCGCACTTCGACGCGGCGACCTACAACTTGAGAACAGCTGAGGGTTGGGGAAGTGCTAAGCCAAAAGCTAATAAACACGTCATGTATAAAGCATAGCTGTCATGGCTTTGATTGGAGATTCCTCGATGAGGTACATGACCGAGAGCCCAGATAATACACCGAAAGCAATAAGCGCAACTGCAGCTAATGTGAAGTTCGATTACACTTTGACTTACAGGTCTGATCAAGCACTGCTTCAAACGTAGAATGATAAACTACGTGCACTTAAGCTGAATCCGTGAATATATATTATCCTAGCAAGCATCGGTTATGTAACATAATCGATGCTTTCTGTTAGCATTGTCACGATGCTGACCTAAGCATCGAATACGCCACAATTCTACTGTGCAAAAGCATAAGACCACAAATGACTCACGCGTACAATATTCTATTCGGATTTCCCGATTAACTGGCACATCTCAATGATTCACTACTCGCCCCAAACAGTACGCTACCTCTCAGATGGGACTCCGACATTCCAGTCCAAAGTACTCATATTATTCATAAGAGCACGCCAGATATGGAGGCCTTCAAAAAGAACTGGGCCAAGGGCAGGTCACCGTCCATTGCATTATTTCGTTAATATCTGGACTGAGCACCAGCAGGTCATTGGTTGCCTTCTGGTTTGTCTCGAATTGCCAAACAAGCAGCGGGAGAGAAAATATTGCAAGAGACATTGTGGGTCTTGACATCTATGGAGCTTGTTCAGGGCGTAGAGGATGCAGTTATGCTCAAAAGAAAAAGGAACCACAAAAATACGAGTAAGCTGAAGTACGCCGAATGCTGACCAAAATACGTTATCGACTAACGGCATGACAATCTCATAAACACTCATACAGAAAATGACCACACTATTGAAAAGTGAAGGAGCTTTATTTTCCACACCAACAATGAGCACTTCGACGTTTAACGGTTAAACTTGGTAAGGTCTCCACAGTTGATGACATCTGAGTAGGTGGAAAGTCGGTGGCATAAGCAATGGGCTATCATAACTGCATGTATCTACACAATCGTACTTTTGCCTCACCGTAATTGTAGTACAAGTTTTTGATATTGTCTGTTGAAGACTTCGCGTGATCAATCCATTGCCTCAGGCAGTGCATGCGCGATATCGCTGCCAAATATCGTTTCTACCTGTCCTTTGAGAATTCTCGCTGTAACAAATACATAACTGAGAAGTTCTGGAGACCGCTGTGGAAGGTGAGCCGGGTACAGACTATTCAGCTCCGTGCTCATCAATGCCGAGCTGGATCTAGAGAGGTATCACGAGGGTGGGCAAACACCTCATCGGTATACAGTTACTACGAACATCGCGAGCGGCCAGTTTTGTTTCTCACGCCGATTCACTACGCATTGCAACAACGCAACCAACATGACCTCACTAACAAGGAGCTTTGCAAATGACGGTTCTTTGTGGCAAGGTCTCGTAATGGAGAGCAAGGCTTCTTTCTTGTAATCTCACAAACCTTGGGAGAACTTCGAAGCTACAAATCACTTCAGAAAGCTGCATTTACAGCTTTGCGTGACTTGTGTAGATGTCAGGGCAATGTACCCGTTGTGCTTGGAGGACTTGCTCGTACTGATTACGATGAGATAGCGCCGCCAGGGAGCTACATTCATGTTGATGATTTCAAGACTACCCGGGAGCTCTCCAATTACTTGCAATATTTGACAAGAAACGACACAGCTTATAATGAATACCATCAGTAAGGAGCTGGTAGTCGCATTCCGTAGAATCTCCTGTATAGAAGAAAGAGAGCTTCTTTTTTGTATAGGCTTCACTAGAGCTACGCTCAGCCAACCGGGTTGGCCCAACCCGCTTGCTTAGTG
>JAAPAO010000838.1:0-11766 GCA_013115145.1 Perkinsus chesapeaki
AATTTCTTGTAAAAAAACGTTTGAAACGGCGTGACATATATATTCTGAATCCCCGTAATTTTCTCTATCAGGTTGTATAGTTAGTTTTTTGTAAGAATTTTTCTCACTTCAGCCCCACCAAAACATACCCGTGGAGGGCCTCTTAGCACTGGCACTGACAGCCTGTTAGGGCACTTAGATGTGTGAGATATGTCGTGAAATGCACCAGTGACCGTCGACCGGTGGCAGAAGCATAACCGAACATCGCCGAAGTCACTGAAGTTCCGCCGGGGTGATCATAGCTCTCCAAGTTTGTGTAAGTTTGTGTGATCAAACTAACCTGTCCCTGAGTTTAATGAAATGAACAGTGGTCGAGCGCAGTGGGAAATCGCATTATTTCATACCGAGGATCAAGTCCAGCACGGCGTGGACTGCTGCTGAGTCGTATCGAATCGCGGAATAACACTTGATATGGTAACCACGTCCGACGCGTCCTATAGTATATCCCACGCCACATTGCGGACCGTATACTCTCACCTTACCAACACTTTGTGCGTGCGTGCGTACAAATTATCCAGCTCGATGATCTAGAGGGGCTATGATCACATGCTATGCACCATTCGATAGCACTTGCTCTGGGGATACCAGGAAATACAGTGCGTTCGCGTTTGTTGGGCAAGTCGATTAAAATTGAATATTTCAAGTTAGAATTATCATATTTGGCTCGCCCTCACGATGAAACGGCTGAGAGTTTTGTCATGAGAATTATACCAATCGATTCCCCTTGTCTTATAGTCATATCCCTGAGGTTTCCAGCCAAATATGATCACTCTAACTTGAAATATTCAATTTTAATCGACTTGCCCAACAAACGCGAACGCACTGTATACAAAAGTTGGTTCTCATTGTATCTTGAAGGTTTGCGGGCCCAAAAAAATTTCCCGCAGAAAAATGACAGGCCTGGGGATCGAACAACAGAGCTTACTGATGATTCGCCGAGCTCCGTCCCTTCTCTAGTCACCAATCACTCGCGATAAGTTACAAGTCCCACTGAACGCACTGCCAGTCGAATCTCAAGAAAAGTTGATCGAATAGTGATAGTTTTGTCGTTAAGACTCAGCGGCTAATATTGACGACTGCTTACGTCTTGTACAAGTAAACCTCGTTATCGTTACCTACTCTCACCACGCATCTGGTATTTTCATTTTCGAACTCGTAGAAAGCGAGGGTCTCTTTGTTCTCTTCGTGACCACAATTCTGACCTATAAACTTACGAAGGTGAATGAGATCGGTGCTTTTGGTGTAGTCCTCAACGGAGAAGACGTTGTCGTCGACCTTTTTCAGCGGAAGACTGACCTCCTTCTTGACTCTCCCTTCGCCACAGATGACGAGGACGTTGACTTTGAGCTTCGATAGGTATTTTCCAAATGTTGCTTTGACGCTCATATAGGTCTTACCAGGAACGCCACCTACATAGACACCCTGGGGTGAACCTTTTCCAAGGCAATAGGCTGCTTTGAGGGTAGCGACGAGAAGGATGCCGAAGACCAAGAATCTCATTTGCAGGTGATGACTATATCAGGTTAGATGAAACTGAAATATACTCTCATAGTGACGATACTGTCATAAAAAGAAGTGTGCAGGCAAACCACGAGGAATCAACTTCTACAGCATCTTGCGGCTCTAGACCGAGTCTTCCCAGTGACAACTCTAACACTTCAGGGATGTTTTGGTTACTCATTAGGAACTGGAAGAAATAACGACTAGTGCGAGCACAGATATCAAGCACAGCGCCTACAACTACCCGAACTATGAATCATTACAGAGTGTTCTTATACACGCAAGCGCATCGCCTAAGCTCAGCGCAGGGCGGCCATGGAGCAGCGCATCGCGCCTGTGGGCGAAGGGCCTTGCCCACGAAAAACGGGGTCGAAGACACGAGCAATCAGATTCAGCGCAGTCGTTAGAGTTCCTGAGGTCAAACTCGCTATCTCGAGGTCTTTAACAAACAGCAGGGGAAGGGGTAGGCATCATGCCCAGGGCCGCGCACTGGTCGGGGCGCAACAGCCGGCTACCGCCCCAGACACTGTACTTCGAAGAGGCGTTCTGGATATGATCCCTAACCGGGAATGAGAATTTGGGTGTGACGAGATCCCTCGATTTCTGCTAAGTTGTTCTGTGTGTTTACTTCTTCCTTGAAAAAGGAAACAGCGTTTGTGCATGCGTGCAAGTGTGGTGACCGTGTTGTGGGTCCACATTAATCCCCTGTTGCTATATTGCTGATCTCCCCACAACTTTTTATGTCCCGAAGGGTATTACTATATCCTGGAGGGTTGTCTGATCATGAATAAGTGCGCTTATATCTATTGTCCCAGGGTCGTAGTATTGGTATTCTGGCTCAAGCTCCTTTGTTTTGTTATTCTTCAGAGTTCATCAACTAATACCGTGACACCAGTTTATTGTGTCATGTTGTGAGGCTAGTAGTATTGATTATTTAAAAAAGCCGTATTGGAAAAATTTTATTGTAAATTTTGTCAAGTGAAAAAGCCGTCGTGTAACAGTGAGTTAACGAAGAACAGGTATAGAGAAGCTGGAACTCCAGGTTGTCAACCTAAGGTTGAGCCCACGACTAGCAGGCCAAAGGGCTGCGCTCCTGAGGGCTCCTCGCGTGCTGGAAGTCTCTCAGTGAGAGTGGTAATTAGGGCATTTCTTTGGCCAGCAGCGGCATCACACTCTATCTCAATCTGCATATCCATGTATCCTGGCAGACTCTAACACTCCAAAGCTCTGAGGAGACAGCTCTCAGCCATCGTGCGCCGCTCGTTCCATTGTGCATGCGCGCATGGCTGAACCCCCTCGAAATAGTTGAGTAAGTTAGCGGGGCCTGGTGTTCGTCATCATGATCAAAGAACTAACATGCGCGAACAGTGCATCATGGTAAATGCACTGTCCTCTATCTCTGGTAATACCAGGATACTATCCTAGCGGATATCACTTTCGATAGTATGCCTTATGGTCAACAAGTTGCAGAGAAAGTTATTCACATATGAAGTTCAGGCCGGCAAGCTCACTAACCGTGACGAACACGGGATATTTTTCCGAAAAATTTTTCCGTACGTCCCATCACTGAAGCAAGCTCGTGGACTCGAAGACTGAGAATCTCATCGCTTGTCGAATCACGGGCTATCTCGGGCTGGAATTTACACACCTCGTGCGGCGCGCGGAGGCCACGCGGCCTAGTGACTAGGCCCTAGTCTAGCAACTTTGGCAAAACAGGAAGCCATAAATACTGTAGTCGCAAATTGTGGCTACATGGGAAGTTTTCGTTGGGAATGGTAATGCGTTTTAATTAGAATTTCCCTGGATTGGGGCTCCCTCGGAATCTGAACTAGAGTCTCTAGTTCAGAGGACAAACCACCAAGAGCTCGAACCCGAATCAGAACTCCCCATGACTCATGGATAAGCTCGAGTTATCTTGGCCAGGCTCATGGACCATGAGCTCGTCTTTGTCCAAATGACAGAATATGGGTATCGAACTCGCGATAACCTAACAAAACCTGCTAACGACTGCAGGCTGCCGACCATCAGTGACCTCGACGCCTCATTGACACTAGCTACTGTGTGGGATCGCAGCGCATAGGTCATACCAGAAGTCCTCATTAGAAACTGATGTTTCAGTAGTATGATTGATGCTCCAACATCTGGCGAAAAGTTTCGATGCAATTTCCCCTCACCAGTTGTGATTTTCCGTGTATGTCCAATAATGGCCCATCGACAGTGGAGGTAGAGGTTATGGTCAACTATGGCGCTCGGCTAGATGGAAGCTTTGAGATAGTTATATTACCATTAACGGTAAAAGATTCACAAAAGCGACGAGTGGATATTGTGGTACTACATCCTTGGATTAATAGACTCAACTTCGTTCAACCTGGTTATAAGGTAAGATTAAAATGTTCCCTCACCTCAGCTCTATCATGCGGACTCAGGACTACATCGGTATTATTGTCGCCAGTTCCCTATTACACGCGACTTCACCACCTACCGATTTTTTTGCCGAAACGTTCTTTTCATTATAATCGCCATTTGATTCGACCAGGTTTGCTTCCACAGTCTAACAGCGGCCACTAAAGACGCTCATGATCTCAAGTTCACCGGTGAAGATTTTAGGGATAACTTCTACCGTGTTACAGGAGATGTTCTGGTGAGGCTCCGTTATCCATTCTTCCTCCACATAATTGTTATTCTTGACGCAATATGAAATTTTCTGCTCTAAGTATGCATCAGTGATACAGTATCATTGCGTGGAATATCCGTTGATGATATCTTGGACAAAAGGAGCGGAAACTTTGCGAAATGCGTGGATGCAAGGCACTTTTTGACAAGATGCTCCGGGAATTTTTCTGAATTGAATTCAAGCGGCAAGTATTTTGTTCTATGTTGTCAACGAATTTATCGTGTTAGATTTCGGACGGTCGAAAGGCTCGCAAGCGGGACTCGACAGGGCAGCCGATCGACCAAGTTGATATCTATGGCTCGGTGATCATGACAAAGGATGGCGTTCCTAAGGAAGAAGATGGTATGAGGGTGTAGAACTAGATGAAGCTTGACCAAAGAGGCTTTATGGGATAATGCACCACTAGGCATGATCGATTTGCTTTTATTTTATGATATGGGCAAGCAATATATAGATGTCTATGTGTATGTGTTTGCCACTTCTGCGGAATAAATACGTCTGAGCACTATCAAAAAGGGGAACGAGTTCAGGCAGAGCCTTTTTTGGTTCAGGTAGGCATTTGTGCTGGGATTGTAACAAGATAGATTACAAAGAGGTAAGAGGGGCAGTTTAGTTTCATGGTATGAAATTCATACTGTTAACACACACTTATCTTGTTACGTATAATTCCAGAATTGTCAACGAGCAATAGGTGTTTATCATGAATAATTTATCACACGAAAGAAGTGGGCCATCCACTGACATCATCGGCTGAAGATGCTAGTCTATGGCTACACTGTTAGTGGCTAATAATTAGCTCCCTTCATGGTCGGTGATCATGAAACTATAGAATAGGCTCGAGTCGAGCCGCTCGATTGATGCCCAGTAGCTGAGCTCCAGCTTTTTAGCGGGCCTTGATTGCCCTTTCTTCACCGCTATCAGAGAGAGAGCCTCTCTTAGAGAGGAAAATTCAGTACCCCGATGGACTACTAGAATCTAGTAACTGGTGTTTTTAATCTATCAAGCTCAAGGGGCTGCCACTATCATGAGAGGACTGTCGCACCATGGTACTGAGTCGACCCGAGCCACGTGCTGATAGGCTGAATGAGGCCGTGTGAACTACGAATGTTGACCAACTTGATGTTGACCAACAACTTTTGCACCTGAACTAGACGTTTAAAGGAGGATCCCTTTGTTCGATATGTATGACGCGAAAGAGGCTGGAACAACTGCGAAGTCATATGAAGGGACGTTGGTGGGCATTACTGGCTGGTACTACGTCTACTCCGACGCCGCTTGCCATAAGAACGGTCTAGCCATTTCTTGATCGGTGACTTTGCTCATGAGTCGAATTTATACTCGACTGAAGCTGTACTATTGTCGGGGACAGAGAACCCAGAGGACTTAGCCGAGCTGATCTGGGTGCACGGGGACTCGGAAGTCCCGGCCCCAGCTGATGCATTCGCAACCATGTCGCAATGAAAGGGCTAACAACGTGTGATGCACGTTATGTGCGAAACGCTGATCCTGGAGAGCTACTGGTCCCTACCCACATATTCGTGGTAGAAGGTCACGGTCGCAATCGAGGAGTAGTGGACTTAGCCATGTACAACAAATGGTGTAGCGGTGTGCACTCTCGCAAGCAGAAGCGATATAGGTTTGGTATAGGTGGTATCGGTGACACGTTGAACAAGCTACGCAGTGGTGATGTATGGGGACAGCTGGACTTGTCCAGAGCGTTCTACTCATTGCGTTGGTCTGGTCTTGCGTTTGGGGAAACTCCTTAGAATATCAAACTCTAATACTCGTTAACGTCTATCAAACTCCATGGACGGTTCTCTGTGTTCGGATCGCGTCCTAGATCGTCATTCTAGAACCGTAATTGAACTCTCCAACGTATATAGAGAGCGTCTGTGATCGTTGGAATCGACGATCGCTAGCACACTCTCAACACGCAGCGTTCATTGCCATGGGTGTAGCCATGAGCGCATGCAGACCAGCTGTAATTACACGAATCAATTCACTCGGGAAACTCATCGGAAACTTCATTGCTTCAATTGCGTTTGTGGCCTGTTTCAGTATAGCCTGGTAACGAAGAGTATGTCATATCTATCCTTGGGGGCGATAACACCGCAGATGGGAATTGATGGTAAAATCATTAACACTCAATGTGTGTTCATCAGAAACACACAGGTAGGTGTGGAAGGTTACATGGTCACTTGGGAGAGGTCCTCTACTAGAGGAATTCGCGAGCTGGGCTTCCCTGCCGTCGTTTGTCCTTCAATATTTGTTCGGAGTGTTCTTTTTTTTCTTGTATATATATACCATCAAGGAAAATAATAGTGTGTCATGAATAAAGAAATGACGGATATAAGGCGTCACGCAATACGTCATGCACAGTAAAGAAAGGAAATACTACTTCTCTTGATCGAGGCTATATGAGTTTTATTGGTAGCCTTTATTGTAGTGGTTTATCTTATAATACTACTTCCTAGTACCTACTTGCCTGTGCAACTCACAATGAATTATCAATAGTGAGTCATTATCATGGAGTTCATCGGACGGGTTTGGTTGATATTTTGTATGAAGCTCATGCGATAGCTTCACCTATTTGGTGTTTATGAAGCGACAACTTTTTCCTCATGATGAGGATAAATAATTATGACCGGAATGATAATAAGGATCGTAATTTCTCTCTGCAAAAGCATGCGTTCAATGGAGCTGGTAATTATTGTAGTATTATGGTATGTACGGTACTGCTCTTAATGAGAGTAGACAACTATCCTTACCAAATATTACAGATTCATCACAGAAGTATGTGACACTCCTTCAGCTATCAGCAGACTTCTACAAGTCCATTTGTGCGCAAATTCAGCGCGCAAATTGAAGAACCAATATTTTTAAAATCTGATGCCTAGAAACGGAGATACGCATATATTCTGATTTAGAAATTCACGGACATTATCATAATATAGGTTTCTTCTCACCTGCGTATAATCCCACCTCAGCCCGACTACGACGGCCGCCCGTGCTGCGTGAGCTGCGTCGTGTGTTCAGATGTATGCTTCTCAACCCAAGGCCAACAACAACAACGTTTATAGATTTCAGAATCAGGGTCCAAGCTATGTCGCCTTGACTGTTGCGGTAATCGATTATGGTTGGAAATGGCTTCCTGTGGCGTCCTGGGCAAGGGAGGATACAAACGACTCTGCTGGTGAGAAAGATGTGGGAAAGATTGTTTTCATTATTCAAGTAGCGCTGTAGATGGGGCAACATTAGACCAATGGGATTGAGGGAATAGTAGGGCATTTATTATACTCTTAAGAAATTTATTAACGCGGGGATTATTTATGGTTCAGGTCATCAAAGATCTTTAGAAATCGAAAGAGCAGGCGAATATTTTTACGAAATTTCGTGAGACGCTAATCTATACACGGCGAATCTCGTCACTGTTACGTCGAGTGACACACGGCTCGACTGCGTGACCTAGTCGGACCCTGTCTCACTGGGGGAGACGTAGTTGTTCTGTAATTGTCAACTTCGTTCGCTAGATTGATTTATTATTGTAAAGAATGGGCGAAAAAAGAAAACTAATAGCTATCCGGCGGAACGATAAACGTGCAGCAGAGAGGAATTGTGTGCGTTGAACAGTGCAACGGTCTTACTGGTGCTCTTTCATCAGAGAGGCTCTTTACGATGCAAATCGAGCTACACACAAACCAGCTGACCAGCCTCCCCTGGATCACAGCCGGGGACGTGTTAAGGATTCATCGCGCGAAGGTTATGCGATATGATTCGCGTAGAAATATCACTAGACTGGCACACAATGGAAAGGAGAAGACCAGTGTGACCATAGTAAGCTGGTGAAGAGAATCTTCGTCTCTTCATTTCTGTGTAGACAATCTCTTGTTTATATTGGGCACAAAAGAGAACACACTGTCTTTTTTGAATATATATTGTTAACAATAGTTCATATGAATATATTCTGATTGGGGCACATCTGGCTGTTAAGTCTGGCGGTCCTGATTGGGTGAAGAAATCACCATCTGTTGGTAAGTAATGTCCTTCTGAACCTATCCACAAATTTATGTCAGAGTTATAATGCATTCATTTTTCTCGAGCCAGATGGACTCTTAGTGCGAAGCGTCGATTCCCCATTTTTACCATCACGACGAAGTTGTCAGTCGAAAGTTGGGTGATTCCGCGAATGACTAATTCGCGGATATAATACGACGCCTATTCGCGAATCTGCAATGGTCGCCCTCCGCACGTCAACAAAGTCGATAGAGTATTGTCTTAATATAGGTGCCAAACACAGAGCATAACACTCATAAAGATTATCAACCAGGCCAAGCCTACAATGTGAGGAACTATCCTGTTGGGCCCAATACTGGAGATGTATACGAGCTTACGAAGTGAGAGAAGGTTAGCTCGCCTGTGAACTCATAATTAGAGTACAGAGTGCAGCAGATTTTCTGTTTACCACTTATTGGGGAATACGTTCGTTGCTAATGATCTAACGATTCTTGATCGCCATACTCGATACTTGATGGTTGTTTGTGCCACGATTTGTTCATTCAAGAGCGCTTTGATCTCCCTCACATTCTAAGACGATGGTTGTGGTCTGTAGCGATTCGAGGAAACTTTTTTGAGATTCGAAATCATAAAGGACGCAGAAAGCAACGGCTAGGACATGTATGGTGACAAAGCGCGCCTCTCGAAGCCTCACGATTTACTTGTTAAAGCTACAGTGTAAACCATCGATTAGCTCGTTGATCGTTCAATACTGTAGAAGTGTACTTGACCGTAGAGCCTCAGGGATTCGACTGTTTCGTCAAACTATTATTTGCCTTTTCGGGTCTCATAGAGGTTCCTCAGGAAACTGCACGTATTTGCGGCGGATGCGCTGAAGAAGCAATCGTTGAAGGTGAGTCGAGGTGAACGTTGGAATTTAATTTGGCTTAGTACGTCATGTATGTACAAGCTTCGTAGATTCGGCATAAGGATTGTAGTGGTTGTGGTCGCGAGGCCTTCTTAGCTTAGTTGGTAGAGCACCCGCTTAGTAAGCGGGAGGTCGTCGGTTCGACTCCGGCAGAAGGCTTTTCGCATTGTGTACCATTTTCTCGCTTAATGTTTCTAATGCATACGACGTACATGTACTTGCTAGTAATTGTCAGATGCCCGAGGAAGAGTCCATCGTAATCGGTCGAGTATCCGTGATAGATAAATCGAGTGATCGCTTTCAATTGAGTACTGTAACGGATAATGTCGATGACCCCGAGCTAAGGGAAGGTAGGCTTGAAAACAGAACAATCCCAGCTCAGCTCAAACCCGAGAGAACCCGTACTTGCGGGATCATCTTAAAGCTGGATCACTGCATCCTTAAACAGGATAGCGCTACTCCTTTTAGTTACCATCCTCCTGCGATGTCCGACTTCTCATGGAAAAACATTTGTAAGTTGGTGTGGTTCGGAATGCCGGGATCGAGCCTGCGCCCTTTTTACAGTTATTCCATCGTATGCGGCCGGGCGATTGGGTGATGGTTGAGAACATGGAATTATATGATGCTAAATGGAACTCGTACGTGGCGCAAGTCGAGCATGTTACTCGACTGCCGGAGTGGAGCTACGATGTACAGCACACGATTAGTCTGATGAAGAATGCCGAGAAGGACCGAGAGGCAGAAGAACTGGAGGAATTGGTGAGCACCGCTTCGACCAGGTTAGATGATTAGTATCAATCCGATCTCTCTTTTGTACAGTGTTTATTCAAAGGCGTGGAGATACGCCTGACCAACATGAGTGTATCTGTCATACTGACTTTTCCTCGTATTCAGATCGAAAGACCCACTGGAAGTGATGAAGAGAATGAACCTCCGTCTCAACCATCCCAGGCATTTGGTGGTGACAACTACGGATGGACACAAGAGATTGAGAAGATACCTCAGGGCGGGTCGGAGATTGATAAAGCTATAGCTCAGGGAGGCTTGACGGGTATGTTCCTTTGTACTTGCGTGCACTTCTTCGAGCAGCAAGCAAGATGCCTTTACTAGCTCGATTCTCTCCTTGCTCTTGTTATTTAGAGAACGATAATACACAGCTCGTTCGCTAAATCCGTAATGAAGAGAATTAACTCTGTGAATTCTTGATAAACCTATGTCAATATATAACCCCGCAAGTAAATAGAAGTGACGCTAAATATTGCTTTGCAATGCTTGAAAGATATTCCGACGATCGAAAAGCTAAGTGTATCTTTGAAGATGTCGGCATTTCATTGAAAATATTGACAAGCTGCAGTTCCTCAGTACATTGTACTATTGTCAATACGAATGTCTATTGACAAAATTTAAGTCAATTTTACATGGGACAAATTCAAACTTACTAATGCATAGCGCATGCCATCATCAAAGTGACAATCACTTCATGGCACAGCAGGCTTTCATCACCAATGTTGAATGACAAGTGTTTGTGATTGAATTTGAATTCTCTCAGGTCCTCTGTTGACGCAGTCTAAAGAAGGAACAGTCGAGGTTGATGATGTATTTGATTTTATAGAGGAATGAATTAGCCTATTGTCTATGCATTCCATTATGTTTCATTTCACTTTGTGTTGAGTTCAGCAACAGTTGCAGATAACGAACGATTAAGTGTTATAGCTTGCACCGTGTGGATCATCCGATACACGACTCTCGACGGAGGATACAAAAAGTTCATGTTCTGGTTCGTAAACAATAGAGATAAACGTTATACGTGCATGCAGTGGCATAACACCGTTTGATGACACACTTTAAATGGAACATTAGTATTCACACTTTTACTGCACGAAGAGGCGCATTCTTAAGAGGTAGGTTGATACTAGCTCGTCAGTAAGTGATAATCCATTAGTTGGCTTGTCGGGCGAGAGCAGTCCATGTTACCTTGCTCACCTTCGAGCCCAAACGGCTCTATGCGCTTCATACCAGATCTCGGATATACATTGTTCGGATTGCAATGAGAACATCCCAGGGAAGCTCACTCAGTAGGATCGTGGAAATAGTTGGAATTGGCGAACTGAAAAAGAGGATCCTTTTCGCTGCATTCGACGATTAGCAGTCTCGACGTAGGACAATGATCGACCAGAGGGCATTTGACACATATTTACCATGTTAACTAAACACGGGTCATTAATAACTAATAACTTGATATTTGCCTCAAATGCGAAGGCTTTCTAGCGCTCCTCGTTGCCGAAGAGCAAGGTAATTCTGCCGAGTCAAACCATACTGCTTGAATCAAGTCGGACTCAGCGCTGAATAGAGCTGAATGTATGAAGGCCACGAAGTGACCTGACGTCGTCAGGTCACTCGGTCGTCAGGTCAGGCCGTCAGGCTGACGACTCTTCGCCTCCCAAGTGAAAAGGCATTGGCCGTGTAGTGCCCTACGAGATACCTATAGTAGACAGCGCAATTGTGCGCCTTTCATGCTTAGCGTTGTGCATAGCTAAGCCTGTATCTCCCGCTGCGCTACATAGAGTTAAGAGCAGGTTTCGTCTTTGCTTTGGAGACCTGTGTTCATCAGCAGTTACAGAGTCAAGCTCAG
>JAAPAO010000839.1:0-11754 GCA_013115145.1 Perkinsus chesapeaki
GTTCTAATCTGAGAGTAATCCTAAGCTTTTCAACATATGAAACTGCCTAGCGGAGCGAAGCGATCGCTACAGAAACTGCCTAGCGGAGCGAAGCGATCGCTACACGAATTTTTCCAAAGGTGCTTCTCTACATTGTCTGCCATCCATCTCGGAAGCCGGGGACCCAGTCGAATCTAATATGCTGGTGCAAGGTAAGACTGTTTACGAAGTGTCTTTTTTCTAGAGCTACCAGCTCCTCTTTGTTAGGACATTCTCTGCCATCCATCCCGGAAGCCGGAGAGCCAGTCGAGTCTGACATGCTGGTGCAAGGTAAGACTGTTTACGAAGTGTCTTTTTCTAGAGCTACCAGTGCCTCTTTGTTAGGCCATTTCCTGCCATCCATCTCGGGCGCAGAGCTTACTGATAGCTCCCTTACATTTAGCACAAGTGGGTTTCAATTACTCGCTTTCCGAGGCCGGATGCGCACTTTCATAGGTCCATCAAAACTACTCAACTCCTCTTCTCTGGAAACTCCGAGTAGGCGAAGTAAGAGAGTACGTAAAAGGCCAGAGTGGTGGTCGAGGGATAATATTTATGCATGCTAATCCAAACGACAGAATGTGCACTATTGTTATCACTCTATAATTGACTGTGCAGTCTATGCTGTTGTCTATGCCTGTTTCTGCCACACGGGAAAGCCATTATTACTGGTCCCGGACCAGTGGTAATGTCCGTGTTTCAATAATTATCTGTCGTAACAACCATCCTTTTCACATCGGCGTGTCGAGTTAATGAGTCACTGGATGTTTGATTACGCTTAAGACATTCTCCCTGGCTCTGTGTCAGTCTCCTTAGGTTTTTGCCGTTTTCCTTAGGTTTTTGCCATTTTCCTTAGGTTTTTGTCACTCGTGTGGCGCGCGCTTTTCTTCCTTAGTTTTTTGCACTTTTCCTTAGTTTTTTGCTCTTTGCCCACTTACCAAGAATCAGACAGCACACTTCATGAACAGGTTCATATACATCAGCAGCTGAATTGGTTGGTTATTTAGTATGGCCTCCCTTTGACCCCGGTTCAAGGAAGTGCGATAATATTTACTTGTTTTTGAGTGTTCTTTGTTAACCATTGCCTCACTTCTCACTTCATGCATCCTACTTAGTTCCTGATCTATGTTGTCTCGGCATCTTCTACGACTTGCTGCTCCCCGCACGCTATCGTTTCTCCCCATGGTTGCTCCCCTCGTCCGATCCCCACTAGGTCTACGGTGTAATAGAGCGTTTATGAGCACTGAAGCGACGCCAAGGGTTGAGGAGGGAGGTGAGGGGTTATTCGATAAATCAGTGATTTCGGCTCGTTGCGGGGTTGTTTTCCATGCATAAAAGCGTCCTTGGAGTGTGCTTTGGGAAAGTGCCTTTCTGAATATTAATGCAGATTTTCAAGGCTTCCGAAATTGGCTTTGAAAACGTATAATATTGTGGTTCCGAGTCGGAACTTCCGATTCAGAAGTGGTGGCGGATGCAGTTTTCTAAATCCTAAAGGCTATTGTGGAAAAACAGACCCTCTCGAAAGGCCTTTGCTGAATACCCGCACTCGTAGAAGGTACTAGGATTTTCAAGTTTGCTGGAAAAGACGCATTTTTCCGGATAGCCCTTGTAGACTCGATTGTGACTTCTAGGGGGCCGGCCTCATTTATTAATGTATCAATCTATCAGGTAAAAAGAAGGTTGAGTTGCCTATAGATGTATATGATAATAATAAAGAATGGTGGGAGCAGATCACATCTCCTCATGACTTCATGCCGAAGTTTGGATCAGCTAGTTTCACTATCGGATGTAAGCTTATCGTGGCATACTGTTATCCCTCTCTTTCGGCGGGTGAAGATACTTTTCACACACCAGTTGAACAGCCATCTTTTACAACCATCGCCCTTCGAATTAGAACGCGAAGAAAGTACATTGTACTTGGTAAAATCGTTATAGTGACGTCA
Source organism: Perkinsus chesapeaki (assembly GCA_013115145.1). Lineage (NCBI taxonomy): Eukaryota > Perkinsozoa > Perkinsida > Perkinsidae > Perkinsus > Perkinsus chesapeaki. The sequence continues at coordinate 1,962 of JAAPAO010000839.1, forward strand.
TTCGCTGTGCCTGTATATAATACTGTACATGAAACTAACATTACACTTCGTGTACAGCAGCAGTATCTAACCGTATGAAGTGCGATATATTTCCTGCAGTAATGGTATTTTGTCCTCATAGTAATATGTAGAGCTACATATTCTCCCTGTATTACTGGTGTATCACAGTATTGCTTGCCAATCCTCGTCATGGTCGTCTTCTTCCTCTCAGGTGTGATCTTAGTAGGTCTCATTATGTACAATGAGAAGGAGGAATCCAAGGAAGAAGTTGAGAATGCCAAATTACGTCAAGCTCGATTAGCCGCGAAAGGCGAGCCGCAGCAGCAGCATTCACCGCCGCCTCCGTCGGCGGCCTGTGCTGCTGGCGCAGAGTAGTATTGTTCAGTTACAGTTGTCCTTTACTCCTGTTTTATATTTTGGAATATCTCTTTAGTTCTAGTGAATGAATATTACCTTGTAGTTTTGATTCTCTCTCCTCGATGACAATGGTATCAAGTGTTTGCTGTCAGAAGGAGGGCTCTGATGGTAGTAAGGGACGACCAAGTGAAAGGATAAAAAACATAGTTTAAACAGAGTACAATTGATGACATAGGGGGAAGAACCAGCTCGTGAGACGATCAATAATATCAAGTTCGTTCCAAGCTGTCCGTCTCCCTTGATATGAGCTTACCTCCCCTTTTCTCAATAGCTAGCGGAGGAACAGTCAGGATATTGTTATAATGGCTACTTTTCTCGTCCTTTAAACCATGTATAGGGTATCTTGATGAGTCTAGTTATCAAGGTGTTGTCGTGCGGTACTGTGGTCCTCCCATTCGGCGATGAACTCCTTCAAGAATATACTACCATTGCTCTCACCTTGTCGATCATCAACAACGTGCGGATTAGTCCACCATTCATCGATATCGTTGTTTCGCTAGTCGTCCTTGTTAACAATCCTCAATAGGTGTGAAGGACGATTATCAACCGGTAGAGCTTACTACTAGCTTACACTCATTGCTCTCATCAGCTTGAATGATATGGCTCCTCTCAGGCAAGTCAGCGTCCATCTCGAGGACCCCAGCGAGTGCAAGTATCGATGCCACAGTGGAGCAGGAGGAGGAGCAGGTTGAATTGTGGCTTACATCTCTCAAGAATAAGCTGTCAGTCTTCAGGCATCGTCACACGGCAGTGTGGATGATGATATCAACATCAACCACACCACTCCGAATTCGAAGGCCTTGCGATCGTCCGACAGCTTACCAGACTCTTCGTTCACTTCGTCCACGAGGTCTAGCTCATCGGTAAGAAGCTCGTCACGTGTAGCCAACCCTTATACAGTAATGAAGGAACCCGACGCACAGCAGCTGTTGTTGTTGCTGTTGCTTGAGCTACACTAGAAGACTGCGTTCGGTAGATGTTATTGCCTTTCAGTTGGGGACGGTCGAATCAGCTGCGAAGAGTATCCTAGAATCCATAGACGGAGAAGATGCAGATCGGCAAGGTCTAAAAAAGACGCCAATGCGCTACGCTAAAGCGCTGGAGTTCCTCACTAAGGGGTTCGTTATACCGCAGCACTCTACGGTAGATTACAATGGTGATAGGTACTCGGAGACTTTGGAGGAAATAGTCAACGATGCTGTTTTCGATGTTGAGCCGTTGGGCAATGATGAGATGGTTATGGTACGCGACATTGACATGTTCTCCCTGTGCGAACACCATATGCTGCCTTTCTACGGTAGACGGCGCAGGTTCGATTCCCACGGGCGGCATTTCTTGGTTCAGGAACTGTGGACATAGGATACATTCCGCGCGGCAAAGTGCTTGGCTTGAGCAAACTGGCGAGGATTACGGAAATGTTTTCAAGACGGTTGCAGGTGGGCCACGAGTCTGCAGCGGTCTGCAGTCGGGTGAGACCAGTCTTTCAGGTGCAAGAAAGGATGACGCAGCAGATAGCTAGAGCCGTGGAGGAGGCCGTCGAGCCGCTGGGGGTGGCTGTGGTTGTTAGGGCTACTCATATGTGCATGAGTATGAGAGGTGTCCAGAAGTCTATGGCTTCAACAACGACCAGCTGCGTATTGGGGGCCTTCAGGTCGGCAGCACTTCGGCGATGTAGAGTGACACTTGATGCTGATGGCAGGTCAAACCCGAAGACGCGCGCCGAGTTTTTCAGCCTCATCAACCACAAGGCGTAAAAGCCCTCACAGCATCAGCAGCTTGTTGCTATCGTCCAGCTTTCCTCCCTCATGCAGCCCCTCTTCTGCTCTTTCTGCTCGCTTCTTATATTCTTCCTCGCTCTCTCCCGCCATACATTAAGGCTAGCACTTGCTCCTCCTCCTGCTGCTTAAGCTTCGCTGTTGCTTTGCACTGGTGTACTACTACTATGGGTTTTGTCGATTGTATATTGCATATAAGAATAATAATTACGTTAAGAAGAGCGTTGTTGTGAGTGACCACTGGCCGGTATGCTGGGGACTAATAACATATTTTTTCGTTGCCATTCTAATCTGTTGCGTGACAGACTCATTTAGCCCGGCGGTCCGCCCGATCGACAAGCAAAACCTCGAGGAAGATTCGAACCTGCGGATGATTGATTTACGGTCGAGCCCATCACCGACCGGCCATATCCTCTCGATTTTGTGTGATGTAACCGTTGATCGATTTGTTGATCCTCCCCCAATAGTGTTGCACAACCCTGTGCCCCTGATATCCCACTCGGCCCTCAACTAGGACCCCTCCTCTACTATCTTAAATCATTTCTACCATTGCCGCCGTTTCCTCACGTGCAGGGTTCCTTTTATAATGAAAGCCTCTGTGGGGTCAGCAAAAGGTCTCCCGGAACATCACAGATGTCGGCGAAGCAGCAGCGGCCTGATGGGCATTCTCATGCTCATTGGACTCTTCATGTTGACGGCCAACAGTGTAGCTTTTGTGGTTGGAGGCGGCAAGAGCGAGACTGCAGCCCAAACCTCGGCACTGCGGGGAGCATCGCCAGCCGTGGCTGCAGTGGCCAGGTGGGATGCACCTTGCCAGAATGTTGTTTCTACTTTTCCACTTTCAGATACTCGGATGCTCAACTCCCGACCAGCGCCTCGAGTTCATCAACTCTTGCGTACCTTGCCAAGTTCGGTCTCTTCTCCCTTGCTACCATCGCTGCTCTCGCTGCCGTCTCTCGTCGTAGTGGGCCATCAACCAAACGGCAAAGTGTCATGAGCGGTTCCGCTAATGGAACTGCTTGTCTTGTGCCTGTTGGACAGCCGGGTGAAGAGGGCCGCAACGAAAGTGAGCTCCTGCGAATCTTTCGCTGGATATCCCATCGCAATTTAGCTGGCGTCAAACGCGTAGCAGTTCTCGGCTCCACCGGCTCTATCGGCACGCAGGCCCTGGAAATGTGCGGCCACTTCAACGACCGGTTTGAGGTTCGAACAGTTGCTTTCTTCTGCCTCCACAGCCCACTGCTCCTACCTCAGGTTGTAGCCCTTAGCGCCGGCGGGTCCAAAATAGATTTGCTTGCCGACCAGATCATACAGTTCAGCCCAGCCATGGTGGCAGTTGGTGACAAGAAGGCCCTGCAGTCCCTCAAGATTGACCTCAGATCGAAGGGGTTCACAAGGTAGCGATGAACTACCTTACGACGCAGGAATCCTTGCCTCTCAGACCGCATCCTAAATATTTCGTCGGCGCGTCGGGTTTGGAGCAGATGGCTCGGGAGTGTCCCGCTGACGTTGTCGTTACCGGTATCGTCGGCTGCGCTGGCCTCCTTCCAACCGTTGCGGCCATCGAGAGCGGAAAGGACATTGCCTTGGCCAACAAGGAAACTCTGATCGCCGGTAGGAGACGGAGGCTTTCGCTCCTTTACCGTGGCTGTCTTAAGGTGGCCCTGTTATCGGTCCCCTTCTGAAGAAGTACGGAGTGAAGCTTCTGCCAGCCGACTCGGAGCACAGTGCCTTATGGCAGTGCATGCAGGTAAGGCTACTCTATGGTAGACCGGCGATCCTAAGCTTATTAGGGATGCCCTCCAGACAGCATCAGAAGCTTAATAATAACAGCCAGTGGGGGCGCCTTTCGAGACTGGACCAAGGAACAGATGGAGTAGGCTCCCCCTCCCTCCCCCGCAGTAGCGCTATTTCTTGTACTTCAGGAACGCCACAGTAGAGGACGCCTTGAAGCACCCGAACTGGTCCATGGGGGCCAAGATCACCGTGGATTCGGCCACGCTGATGAACAAAGGCCTCGAAGTGATCGAGGCCCACAATCTCTTCGGCATACCCTACGACGACATTCGAGTACCTCAGTTCAATGCAGCTATCGGCGTCGCATTGCTGCTGCTGCTGCTTGTCAGGCTGTTATCCACCCACAGTCCATCGTACACAGTGCCATAGAGCTTGAAGATACCTCTGTTATAGCTCAGATGGGCGTGCCAGACATGAAGCTCCCTCTACTGTGAATTTACGGTGTTATATTGTTGGGTACATCGTCAACTTCAGGTACACGCTGGCCTATCCGCAACGATTGCACCATGACGGTTCGAGTCTGGAACGGTTAACTTTGAAGCAGCTCACCGGAGGTTTAACTTTCAAAGAGATTGATACCGATAAATATCCCTGCATCAGCCTTGCGTACAGAGCTGGCAGACGTGGAGGTGATGGAGGAGGCTAGGGCTCGCCCTTAGCAGCCAGGAGCTGGCAAAGTCAGGTACGGCACCAGCAATACTGAGCGCGGCGAATGAAAAGGCCGTCGAGTTATTCTTGAACAGGAAGATCAAGTTTATGGATATTCCCAAAGTGAACGGTTGTCATGGTTTTGTTGAGAAGCCAAATTGGCTGTTGTCAGATTCTGGACTCGGTCTTGAACAGAGCTGAAGCAGAGAGTATCATTATCGATAAGCCAACTGAGATTAGGGACATCGTGGAGGCCGACGCATGGGGAAGGATGGCTGCTGAAGAGGTGGCCACCGCCGCCGCCGCGGCAGGAGCAGCTGGCCAGTGCCAATCTCCCGATAACTGTCGTTGCTAAGTAATCTGATTTGTTCCTAACCATTAGTTTGTGGTGACACGATCTAGCGTGCATCACCACCACAGCTCCCAACTGCGCGCATATGTTCTCTTCTGGCATTTCAACGGCTCTTGAGTTCCATTCAATTAAATCGTAACAGTCGCAGAGAAAAGTGTTGCTCGATACTGCCGTGGTCACTCGTAACGCGGATACCCCTGAGTAGCAAGTCCTGGCACGACCTCTGTAAGAGAGAGCTAAATAATATGAGATGTAAACCGTCTCCTACAGGGAAACTTGGGTATGTGTAAAAGGCCCCAGATAGACGATGACATATTGCTCCCCTACTCCACTGTGAGTGCTGGTACTTTAGTCAGTCTTGTTAGTTTACTCCCCATTAACATGCTTCTCTCCCGCCTCACTTGCTCCCTCCTCCTCTATTTCTCGGTCCTATGCTCCACTCTAGCCTCTGGATACTGCGGTGATGGTATATGTGAGACACCGGAGCTCGCTGATTCCTGTCCGACTGACTGCGGAGAGGTTGTTAGGAACCCTCGTCTGTTTGGGCAAGCCCCGACCCCTCCATACTTTTGGGCCCTCGATCCCCCGGACGCCTCTGTAACGTACCTGAATCACACCGGACCGGAGACTGAGCAGAAGTCCCTTGCCGTCCAACTTCCTGGCAGTGCAGCCGTAACTCAAACACTGGCGCTCATTCCCGGTCATCACTACTCGCTCCGAATGGTCACAGATCCACCGGCAAGCGAATGCTGGAGGGGTTTCGTCTACACCTCAGCGGAGGTGCTAGCTGATACGGTTGGCCATAACGAATTCATCGCTCCTGAAAGCGGCGCCACAGGAGGCGTATTCGTCGGAGCAAGAGCAACACCCACTTGTCAAGTAAGTCGAACTCACCAGCGAATACTCCTCCACACGTCGCTCAGAGTGCTGCTGGTCTGTCCAGCATCTCTGTCATATCCTTGCCTAACAATGCTAACTTCGGTTTCCACTACCCCGCGGTCTATGAGACCTTCCTCGGAGATCCTCACAGAGGAGTGTCTCCCAAAGAGTGCAGGCAGATGTGTCTGAATGAACCTAGCTGTTGCGCTTGGCAGGTCAGTTCCTCCTCAAAATAGGCTGCTTATAGCTGGCCAGGTCTGCCCCGGTACGGAGGAGGAAGGATGTGGTGGATGCTACTTGCTTGGACGCCGCCCTTCTGATGGTGCTGTAGAGAGGAAAGAGGGATGGTAAGGTAACATGTCATGTTGATAGTATTATTTATCGGTCATGTTCATTTATGGACTGCTATAGCTAGCACGGCACTAGTCAGGTACGCCGGTGTGGAGCGGCTCGTCCCTGCTGTACGAGGAGGAGATGGCGACGGAATGGATGCCGAGGCCTGCAGAGCATGGCTACTGGAACAGAGTGCGCATGACGAGGACTTTTATAATGAAAAGAGTGGAAAGCTTTACAAGTACCACGACTGTGGTATGCTACTACGAACAGATAGGATTCAAGTGCCGGCGTACAGGTTGGCACCGAGACATCTCAGCCCTTCAGGTACCGAAACAGGTCTTCGTCGGAGGTGCTCATTACCCCACAATAGTTGTGGCAAATCATAGGACGCCCGAGCCTAAGATGCCAAGTGAAAAACACGATCCAACAGCCATCTTGCCGCACTTCTTTGCTCTCCCATTCTACGATACCAACATCGGGAATATGATTAAAAACACGGGCTGCATGAACGTGCTCCAGTCATATGAGATGCAATCCATCCTCAAACCGGGTGATGTGTTCATAGACGCCGGCGCTAACCTGGGAAGCTATACGATACCGATTGCCGAGCATCTCGGTGAGCTCTTCGGAGATGCGGTAGATCCTTTGAAGTGATCATCAGGCCCTGCCGGAATGGTACTGGCTTTCGAGCCTTTCCGGTGGACCTATCAATTGCTCAACGCAAATGTAGCGTTGAATGGACTGATGAACGTGTGGACATACCAAGTATACCATAACCCCATAGTCAATGCTTCGATGCTCCGTTCTGTCAGGCAGCGCTATCGGACACCGCCGGGCAATCCCTTCTTTTGCAGCCCCAGCTTCGCTTCTTCTCCTCCCCGGGTGGTGTCAGAGCGAATCCTACTAATCAAACGGGCGGGCTGAGTAGCTAAACGACCCGTCCGTGGGTTTGCTGATAGAAGTTATCTTCTTAGGCGAAGAAGACAGCAAACAGCTGTACGATACAGAATGGGGCGCAGAAGCTGTCGAAGCTGTTCGCCTTGATGACATCATCTTTGATAGCAACCTGTTCGCCGGCCGGAATCGAGAGCCGACCGTGAGCCTGATTAAGATTGATGTAGAGGGCATGGAGGTTAACGTGATGCGAGGAGCGCTGAGGACTCTGGAGACTTTCCATCCGATAGTTTGGAGCGAAAATGTTGACTATTTCGAGAAGGAGGATCTTTCCTTTATAGCTTTGATGGATTCGTTGGATTACACATGTGCAAAGGCAAGTGCGGCACCGACGGACCTAGTATGCCAGGATAAGTACGGTAGAGGCCCAACGCCTATCGCATTGACAGAAGCATGACTATGTGATGTATTCGAAGAGGACATTCTCTAGCCCTCTTGTGTTGGAACAGTAACATGAACATCACTAGTTAGGTCTTTCACGCATCAACAGTGACATATCTCAATGGGCCATAATGTGAAGGAAAGCGATCAATCCCGTACAGGAATTGCGATATGAGAATCTGGCTGCTGAACCGTAGCTGAAACAATAACCGTTTATGGCATAACCGGGTTGTCCTCGACACTTAAGTGGTGACTTACCCAAGATGAAGTGTATAAACCCTAATAGCACTCGGTGGCTCATTTAGAGAACGCTGGAAAGCTCAAATTTCACCGACCAAGCTCAAGGTATTTACTCCCTATTTCGGTTAATGGGAAAAAGCCTCTAGCCTGATATACGAGGTTACCTCGTCGAGGTATGCCAAGGGAAAGCCCAGGAAAGGCGACAAGGGTGTGAACTTCGTACAAGGAAGCGCTTGGCTTCGCCCATGAAAGAACAGGCTTCCGAGGACCTCTGGGTGGACTCAGCCGCAATGATCTTCGAGTACCGACGATATGCTAGTAACGGTCTCGGATTATTAGCCCCTTCGGCAGCACGACTCGGCGCCACACCGCCATGAGGATGTTCTCATCATCGCTTGATGGGGGTCGTCGGCGCTTGGACTACCTCAATCTTGAGTTGGTATAAAGATTGACTAACACAATAGGTAGCACTCAGTAAACTTCTAGAGGAGTTCTCGAGAACTTCACGCTAGTATCAAGACAACTAGCGATAACCCTGTGTATAAGGGGTTTTTTATGACGAGAGGGCTGTTAAAGAGCGGCCCATTGTGACATCACAAATGGACTCTGTCCGTAGGTGTAGGAGGCTAGCTTTAGGCTTTGAGCTTGTAGCCTGCGTTGTAGCCATTTTTGAAGGTCATACTCAGAATGTTCTGATTTTTGTCGAAATCCATCCTATGTAGAGTCTTGCTGTTGATAAAGTCAGGATACCTTTTTGCGACCTCTTCAATATCACTCGCGTTAAAGTTGCGAACAACATAAGAGCGGTCGCTTACGATAGCATAGGACCCTGTTACACTGTATCCTCCAAGGTAAACGTCAGTGAGTACTCCCCAAGAGACATTCATGAACTGTAGAGGGCATGGTGTCCCCGGGGGGTCAGGAGTGTATAGGGCATAGACTCCTATAGGCAACGGGTCTGCTCCGAGGGGTTGGGACATACCACAACCGGCGACGATGGCGAGGACCAAGTTACGGAGCATAAGAGAAACGCAGAGGGATCGTTATTACACTGCTTGTACAAGAGTTGAATGCCCGAACACAACAACCAAAGGGCTGTGGATAATAGCTTAAGAGAACGGCTACAAAAGGAGACTGCGGAAGTGGCGTCACCGAGGCGGCATGTCACCGCGTGCGGCAAGCCGGCTGTCACTGGCACGCGCTACCTGTGTGGGCCTGCCACTACAAGATTGTGCGTATGATAACATGACCGCCGTAAGTAGGTCAGAAACCGACTGATGGCCTTCTAGATGTGTCAGAGATCGCGCTGAGACACACCACTTTACATGGTGCCCAGACCCAGGACACTACTGATGATGGTGTGCCCGTGTTCTGTACGTATGAGGGTTACTGCTTGGTGGCTGGAGGAAGCACCGGGGCCGATGAGGAGGCCAGCCGCATTGCGGAAGCAGAGCGTGAGGCGGCTGAGCGCGTGGCGCGTGAGGAAGAGGAACGCCGTGAGCGCGAGAAGCTCGAAAGCCGCAGGCGTGAGCGGGAAGCACAGGCGGAGAGAGAGCGTAAGGAGCGTGCTGACGCTGAGCCCCGTAGATCAAGTAAATCGGGACCCGCCACGCCTAGTTCTTCGAGATGTTCCGGTTGTTGGACATCAAGCCGGAGCAACAGTTGGCTTACCAGGTAAGCCTTACCTCAAAATCAACCTCACCTTGAAATTCCCATACACGTCCCTGCGGTACTTAGGCTAAGTACCGCAGTAAGTTGCTAATCATTATTATCACCATCATTTAATCACTCATTGTAAATGCTAATTGTGGTCTACTTAGTAGCTTCTTCTATCATGCAGCTAATAGTATTACCCTGATACCACCTGAACGGCTTAGGCTAAACCTTCGCTAAAGACTATGCGGGCTAGAAACTTCGCCATTGGACAATTTCCACCAAATCTGATACATACCACTAACTTAGTGACACTAAATATTGCTCCAGACGAATAGAGAGTTGATTTTTTGAGGGGACT